>PVKA01010808.1:0-63067 GCA_004027165.1 Ctenomys sociabilis
CCCCGAGAAGGTTGAGAAAGGTCCCTCTGATGCGGTGGGCCAGGAGCCCTCACTCACAGGCCAGGCTGTGCTGGGTTTTGGGCTGTGGGGTGGGACTGGGGATAGCTGAGACATGTCCTTCCAGCGTGGCAGGCCTGGAGCTCTCACTGCAGGCCAAACTTCACTGTGTCTGCTGCTGTGGGTAGGACCAGCAATCGCTGGGAAATGTTTCTCTGGCGTGGAGGACCTGGAGCTCTCACCAGCTGAGCTGCACTTGGTCTGGGCCACGGAGGGGGACAGTGAATTGCTGGGAAATGTCTCTCCAGGACGGCGGTCCTGGAGCTCTGCACTTACTGAACTCTGATGCCCAGGGAGTCAGGGAAATTCCCACTCGCTCAGTGGGCTTTAGGGCAGGTAATCTGGGGAGGTGCTGGTGAGTGGGTCCTGAGGTTTCAGGGCAGTCACTGGCTTGGAGGGCCTCGGGATGGGGATCCGGGTAGTGTGCATGGGAAGAAGCCAAAGGCTTCAGACTCACCACATACTCACTGATCTGGGAAGCCTTGTGAGTTGTGCAAATTCCCACTCACTGGAAGGGCTTGCTTCAGGATCCAAGAAGTCGCCAGTGTCCGCCCTGCTGTCTCAGGCCTGTCTCTGGAGCTGGGCATGTGTGGGCAGGATCATGGAAGATGGTGGAGATAGCCCTGCTGTCTCAGGCTGGTCTCTCAGGCTGGGAAGGTGTGGGTAGGATTGAAGAAGATCCATGTGATATTTTCATACAATGGAATATTACTCTGCTACAAAGAATGATAAACTTGAAACATTTATATTGAAGGGGATGCCACTCGAACACATACTCATAAGTGATATAAACCAGATACACAAATGCAAATATCGTATAGTCTCCCTAGTATAAGAAATCAATAGAAGAAATACAAATAGAAATGTATAACAACAACTAAAAAGAATATAGGGTGCACTGAAATGCATATGTGTCAGGGTACTAATCAGCTTCTCTTCTGGATCGTTAACTACCTAAGTTCTTAGCTCAAAAATTGGAGAAATGGAAGGGCTGCAAGGTCAGCCCACATTTTTCCCCTAGCCTTTCAAGGTCAGTGAAGACTCAGGACATAGGAGAAAGCTACATTTTTTTTTGTTATGTAGGTCTTACTTTATGATGGTCTTATCCATCCAGCTGAAAAGTATATAAATGAGGTATATAAAATAAGACCATAATAATAATCTGAGCTGTAAATGGCTCTAGTCAACAACTTCTTCAGATAACCCACTATTATCGTGGACTGCTAGACTGTGTTTCATTATTTTGCTGAGTTCAGGTACCTATAATAATTGAATGACAATATAATGCCCATATTTGACAGGACTAAACTAAAAAAAGGGGATACAAAGGAAGAACCATTCTGTGTTTGTATAAAGAATACAGTTAGGGTAAATATGCAGTACTTCTGCATAATTCTATGAGAAGCAAGATTTGAACTAATAGTGTTTGGACAGGATATTCTGTCAGCTTCTTTTACTATGGACAACCAGTAGGAAGATAACAAGGTGGAAAGCATTAATTATTAAAACTGTACTATAATTCATCTTTAAAAAAATAAGATAAGTATATAGCTACATTCTCTTAATTTATCTATTGGAGACATCTGCTCTAGTAGTGTTTGTAGGTAGAATATCATGTATGCACCTTGTACAACAAAAAACCACTATGAAAACAATATGCAATGTGTTAATTATTGAATCTGGACTGCTAATGTGATTTGAAACTGTCTCATTGCTGTTTGTTCTTCAATAAAATAAAATAAAATTTAAAACATAACTTGATAAAAATAATAACAGCTATTATTTAGCAAATGCTTTTTGTGTACCAGTATTATCCAGGCAAACCCAGCATCATTTAATGAATCCCTACAATCCTATTACATAGGCATTCTCATCTCTGCACCATAGCTTGAAGTGTAGGTGTTGATTTCTCATCTTCTTTCTGCCTAATTTTATTCTCTATTCACTAGAGAATGGACAGATAAAACACTCCTGACCTGTAATAAGATTTCCCCACAACTGTAAGGCCACATCTGGGATTTGCTGTGTGTTTTATGTAAATGATTGTCCCTAATGCATCTACAATCCAAACAATTTGCATTCTGCTTATATACAGCTGAACTAATTAAGTTAAAAATATTGTTGTTATTATGGGACTTATAAGAGTAGATGATTTAATAGATGATTTCTTTGGGAAATCTTTCTTAGCAGCACCATGAAATAACCAGGCTGTGTAGGTGAGTGAAGCTTCTGTGATTTCCATCAAAATTTACTCCTCAGATTTAAGAGATCTTTTATGACACCTTGCAAGCTTAAGAAAAATGTTGAAAATCATTGGAACCAAGAGATACAAAAATAAACTGACAAAAATCGATTCACAACACTGGTTTTGAACTGTGGGTCACTGTTCAGCTTTTAAATATATCCTTCCTACAAGTCATAGTTTACGCTTGAAGCTAATTTTTATAAGGGAGTAAATAAGGCATAAATAGAAATGAATATGCAATGATATTAATAGGTAAGATTTGTTTCAAATTTTAAACTGTAGTAAGTGCTTACACAGACACACACACACACACACACACACACACACACACACACACACACACGGAGACCTAAATGGACAGCAGAGAAGACAGCACTATTTAAGTTCTGATTAGCCCGAGACTGGCAGACAAGTTAGAAATAGCAATGGCCTCTTCTAGGGATAAAGTGGTCCAGGGCTAGGCTCTCTAGCAGAAAAGCCTGTGGACTCTTTGAGAAGCTAAATTGTTTAGTGTAGTTGAAACCCAGTTTTGGCTGAAACTAAAATGAAGAGATAGACAGGAAATAGAGACTCCTAAACCTTGTTAGGATGTGGATACTCATTCATTTTATTTTATTTTATGGTATTTTTAAAGAGAATAAAATACAGTAAATAAAAATTGAAACGATTCAGAATTTTACTATAAAAAATAATAGGGATTCAGTAATGGTTGCTACATTGTATAATGTTGTCTTTAAATCAGTTGTTTAGATTGTCAAAATATAAGCATACAATATTGGTTTAAAAAGTTATATGAAATTTAAAAAGGTGAAGAAAAAAATTTAAGCACTAACTGCTCCTTTTAAGACCACCAGAAATCAGCAGCACAGTTATCCAAGAAATCCTGTGTACTTACATAAACATGCCTTTTCCCTTCCTTTTTCCTTTCATCCTTTTTCTCATCACATTTTCACTTTCCCTTTGAACAGATTCTTTCTCTTTCTCAGTAATTTAGTATGCTATAATGACATCTTAGAACATGGACAAAATATAGTAGGTGAGAAACATGTATATCCTATTCAAAGAATACACCAGCACTAAACACTAAAGTGACCAGGGCTGACAAGAAAGCTCAGTAGACTAAGCACCTCTTAGGCAAGCACAGGGAGTGGTGTTCGATTCCTGGTTACTGCATGCCACACAGGCCCCACCCCTCGTGGCTCCCATCTGTAATCCCAGCACTGGGAAGGCAGAAAACAGGAGGATCACTATGAGTTCAACCTGCATAGTGAAACCCTGTACAAAATACATAAATAAGAAATAAAAAAGTAAAGTGACTTGCTATAGGATTTGAGTTGACATTGGCAATAAAGATCCCTATAGCATAAGAAAGTAGGAGGGTTAAGAGACAGTGCACTGAAATCATGGAATTTATTTATGACAAAAAACAGCAATCAAAGAATAGACAGAAATTTACTATGACAAAGATAACAGAAGAAATAAATAAAATACATATTAAAACTTGCAAATGATTAATGAAATAGTTTTTTGAAAAGACAAACAAAATCAATATGTTTTCACTAGTTTAATCAAAAAAGAAATAAAGAGTATTTAAATAAGATGAGAGATCAAACTGTAAAAATTATAACTGATACTTCAGAAATGTGAACTGTCCTAAGCTAATACCTTTATGACAACAAATTAAAAAAACCTAGAAGAGATGAATAAATTCCTAGGCATATGTAAACTACTAAAATGGAATCAGAAAGAATTTAAAAAACTGGCCATACCAATAATGAACACTGAATGAGATTGAATCAAGAATAAAATGGCTCCCGTCAAAGAAAGCCCTAGTTTCACTGCCAGACACTTAAAGAACTAATACCATTTTTCTTCACTATTCAAAACAATTAAAGAGGAAGGAATTTTTTCAAACTCATTTAGTTGAATCTATTTTATCTCAGATCTAAAGTCAGATAACAACATCCAAATGAAACGAAGCATAAAAATGTCAGCTAGGATAGCCAATATTATTAGCGCACACAAAATCTCAACAAAACACTAGAAAACATTGTACAATGATAAATTAAAACATTTATTCTCAATGATCAAGTGGGTTTCATCCCAAGAATTCAAAGATGGCAACATCTTTCTTTCTTTCTTTCTTTCTTTCTTTCTTTCTTTCTTTCTTTCTTTCTTTCTTTCTTCTTTCTTTTTCTTTCTTTCTTTCTTTCTCTCTCTCCTTCCTTCCTTCCTTCCTTCTTTCTTTTTTTTTTTTTTTTCCTCTTATGCATTTTGTACAGAGTCTCACTAAACATCTCAAACTTGTAGTGAGGTTCTTGTTCTCAGCCTCGCCAGTTCTGGGATTACTGGCATGCACCATCTTGCTCAGACTTGGTAGCTTGTTCAGTGTGCCTGGGGCATGCGCCAGGGTGGCCTGTGGTGCTGGGAATCTAACCCAGGTTCCTATGCTAGCCTAAGCAGATGCTTAGTCCACAAAGCTATCTCACCAGCCCTCTGCAACATGTTAAAAGAATCAAAGACTAAAATCAATTATTATTTCAATAATTATTTCAATACCTTCAGAAAAAACATTTGATAAAATTTTATATCCCTTTAGGATAAAAACATTCAGCAAATTATGTAAAAAGAGGCACATAGCTCAGGATAATAATAGCCATATATGACAAACATACAGCTAACATTATATTGAATCAGGAAGGATTAAAAGTTCTTTCTGTAAGAATCAGAACAAGAAAAAAGAAGAAAACTAGAGACATAGCATTACCTGACTTTGAAATATACTACAAAGCTATAGCAACTAAAATGGCATGATATTGAAATAAGACAGATGCAGAGACCAGGACACAGAGACCAGAAATAACCACACAGCCCTACATTTATACAAAAAACAACAGTTTTTGCAAAGGAAATAAGAATACCAACAAAGGAAATAAGTGTTGCTAGGAGAACTGTATATCCATATGCAGAAAAACGAAAAAAAAATAGACTATCTCTCACCATCTACAAATATCAATTCAAAACTCAAGATCAGTGAGGACTCAGAACATAAAAGAACCTGTGCTGTGACATTCTGTAACTAATTGCTGTCCCAAATTTTCTGATCAAAGAGACTATAGGGCCACAGAGGAAAGTGATTGACCACGTGTAATATGCCTAAGGAGAGTCACCTAGAGAGAAAATATTCTCTCAGATTTCATAGAGAGAAAATTGGTCACTCAATGGTTATGACTCATCCATGTGGCTGACACTGACAAAATATTTACAAGGTGCTGTACATGGTTTCAGCATGAATCCTGAGGGGACCTGACTAACGTTGACAGATACAAAGTTACATTTTTAGTTATATAGGTCTTCCTTTAACTTAGTTTTAACCATCCAGCAGGAAAGTATAACCATGAGGTATAAAAAGTAATGGCATATTAATATGATGATCTGTAAAAGGCTTAAGTCAATAACTTCTGACAAGTACCAGTTGTGCTGATAGCCCACTACTTATTATTTACTATTGTACTATATTGTGTTATTTTGCTGAATTCAAGTACCTACAATTTTAGACTGGCTTCAAGTATGAAAAAGTCCTTTAAAGACTTCTTTTTATACAACCTCTTTAGCAGCAATGGGACACACATCTCTGACAAAACAAAACAAAATTGTGGGATATGAATAAAGAAACATTTTGTAAAAAACATAGAAGTATATACAAAACAGGATAGATATACAACTACTTTCACTTAATTCAATGAGAAGAAAGGTTCATACTAATATTGTGTAGATATCATGTCTGCATCTTTTCCTATGAATAACCATTATAAAGACGACAATATGCAACATATTAATTATTGTAAGTGTCCTACAAACCTTTTTGAAACTGCTTCATTGCTATTTTATTTTCTCATTAAAATAAATTAAAAAATACTTAAATGTAAGACTAGGAACTATGAGACTACTTAAAAGAAAATATATGTGACATTGCAATGGGTAAAGTAGTTTTTGGGAATTAACACATAAACTTATAAACACCATATAAAGCAATTCATAAAGTTAAAAGACAATCTAAACAAAGTATTTTCTGGAAGAGAGTATTTGCAAACTGTATGTCAAATGAATAGTTAATATCTAGAAGCCATAAGGAAATCGAACTAAAATGACACAAAACAACACTAAGTGATCCCATTTAAATAAACTTAATGCGTGAATAGATATTTCTTCAAAGACTTACGTGACCAAAGGACCAATAGATCTATGGAAAAGTAGTCAATATCACTACTCATCATAGAAAGGAAGATCAATACCATGATGAGATGCAACCTAGAATGAATAGCACAAAGAAGCCCCCTCCCCCAAAATATTGCTGATAAGAATACAGAAGAAAAGGAATTCTTACATATTGTCAGATGCATTATAAATTTGTACAACCATTATGGAAAATAGTATGATTTCTCAGAACACTAACACTAGAATGATACAACAATACACTCAGAAGCATTAAAATCAAAGAGACATCTGCCTTCTTATGTTTATTTAGTACTGTACTATCATGATAAACGGGTATGGAATCAACTTTAAAGTCCATCAACAGATGAATGGGTACAGAAATGTGGAATCCCATGTAGCCATAAGCAGTTTTTGTCCATCATTTTCAATTACACAGATGAACAGAGAAAGCATTAGTTTAGAGAGAAAGTCACATATAGATACACAAATGAGAGGAAGAAGTGATAGCTCAGTGTTCTAAGTGCCTGCCTGGCAAGTGGAAAGACCTAAGCTCAGTCCCCAGCACCATATGCCATGCCAAACCCTGAATCCCAAGTGCGCTGAGCCAGTCACTGAAACTGGGCTTGGTGACATGCACCTGTAATCCCAACGCAGGGGAGGTTGAAATAGGAAGATCTCTATGAGTCTGAGCTGCATAGTGAGACCTTGTACCAAATAAATACACAAACTATATAATCTCACTCATGTATTGAATCTTAAAAAAGGCCTATCTCAGCTGAGTATGGTGGCTGAAGCCTGTAATCCCAACACTCTAGGAGGCTGAGAAAGGAGGATCATAAGTTTGAACTTAGCCTGGGCCATTTAGTGAGTTTGTAAAACTGTATCTTAAAATAAAAAATAAAAACCAGGGAAAAGCTGGTCTCAGCTGAGTATGGTGGCTGAAGCCTGTAATCCCAACACTCTAGGAGGCTGAGACAGGAGGATCATAAGTTTGAACTTAGCCTGGGCCATTTAGTGAGTCTGTAAAACCGTATCTTAAAATAAAAAATAAAAACCAGGGAAAAGCTGGGGCTGGAGGTAATGGAATGTGAAAAACACCAATGTATTAAGTGTATATATGCATATGTCTAAATGAAACCTATTAACCTTATAGCCAATTATGAGAAGTAAAAAAATAAACAGAATATTCGTTTCAGTGGCTATGGATGTAGCTCAGTGTGAAAAAACTGTAGTTCCATCCTCAGTATTCATCTTCAAAAACAAATTTGACAGAGAATAAAAGTACAACAATGGTTACTGGGACTGGGGAAAATAGGAAGAGAGGAGAGGAGGTGAGGCTGGTCAGTAGGTCCACCACTACTGATGGTCCTGGTGGTCTTCTGCACAATTAAGTGAATGCAGCTATCAGTGATACACTGTATGCCCTAAGGTTATCCGAAGAAAGGATTCTGAGTGCATTCACTGTAAGGAAATGATAAGAGTATGAGATAATGAATATACTAATTACCCTTAAATGAACATTACCAAGTGTGTACACAACTCAAAACATTGCATTGTACCCCATAAATATGCATAATTATTATGATGTATTAATGAAATTTAAAATTCTAAATTAAAAAAGGCAAACATTACTTCTAATGATAGTATTTTAAAGCATCTTTTCTATGCCCAAATTACTCACATTAGCTTAAGTAGCACTATACCGGAATATTAGAAAGGAAAAATCCAATTGTTATTTGCATATGAAATAATTGTCTCTATTGAAAGTCAGAGAAAGATCTCAACACTGTTCAAATTAATGAGAGCATTTAGAAAGGGGAAAGGATGTAAGAAATAGGTCTCTCAACACTAAGTATGAACAAAGGAGATCATCTGTAATAGGGCAACCAGGGGTCTGAGGTTTAATATAACAAAAGTATCTAAGTCTAGGCTGGAGAAAATTAGAAAATTTATGAAAGTCACAAAAAAACTGAATAAATAGAGTTTATATCTCTGTCATAGATGGGATTTTCCTCATTTTATATTTATTCTTTCCAATTATATACAAATTCAGAGCAATTTTAGTGAGAAATCTACTAGGTCCCTCCCAGTACAAAAATGCCCTGGTTTAAGATGCATGTGAAAAATAACAGATTGATAAATAATGAGGTTAAACTGGAGTTACTACATAGTGTGTCATGTATGCAGTGGTCGCCAAATATATCTACAGCCTTAACTAAAAAGCCCCCAGATTGATGAAATCTTAACACAGAACAGTGTTGACACTGAAAATCAGATGGGAAAGAATGAACTAGTTAGTAAAAAGGTTGTAACAAATGGCTTTCATGTGGAAAAATTAAACTGTATGCCTACTTCACAGGCAAGGCAAGTATTTCTAATGAGTTTAATGTAAAAAATAAAGGAACATTTTTATAAAAAAGGGGGGGAAATGAATAAGAGACATGGATAGGAAAATGACATATATTTTTAAAAAAGCAAATCACTAAAAGTCTTGATAAGTATGACATCAAAGAAAAAAAGTCCCCCACACGAAGGAAGATCTGTGAACAATTCTGGTAGATGACCTAGCAGACCAAATGTGCTGGTTACTTTTTCTCATAGTTGAGACAAAATATCAGGAACCCAAGATGCAGAAAAGAAAGGTTTATTTAGCTCACAGTTTGTGGAGTTTTCAGTCGGTAATCAGCAGAGTGCAAGAAGACAGAAAAAGCAACTAGAGCAAAAAGAGGAGGAGCAAGCCTCTTTTCCTCCCTGATATTGTAATGAGGTTCTCCCCCCTAGGATGGGTCCTTCACACCCATGGGTCCTCCTTGCCCTTATCTTTTTTATTTTTATTTTATTTTATTGAGAAATAAATAGCAATGAGACAGTTTCAAAACTGATTAATAGAACAGTTTCAATAGTTAATACATTGTACATTGCTATCTTCTTGGTGGTTATCCATTGTACAAGAAGCAGACAGGATATCCTGTCCAAACACTATTAGTACAAATTTTTCTTCTCATTGAATTAAGCAAAAATCTATTCTAACTATTCTACATATACATATACAAAATGGTCCTTCCTTTGTATTACCTTTTTTTGTTTAGTCCTGTCAGAAATGGGTATTCCATTTGCATCTAAATATTATAGGTATGTGAATTCAACCAAACAATTCAACACAGTCCAGCAGTCCACAACAGTAATGGGTTATCCACAGAAGTTGTTGACTTGAGCATTTCACAGCTCAGCATATTAATATGGCTTTACTTTATATACCTCATTTTTATACTTTTCTGCTGGATAGTTAAGACCACCATAAAGCAAGACCTATGTAACAAGAAATGTAACTTTTGTATCTCGTGAGGTCAGTCAAGTCCCCTCAGGATTTATCCTGTAACCCTGTACCACACTTTGTAGAACCTTTATCAGTGTCAGCCATATGGATGAGTCACGGCCATTGCTTGACCAGTTTGCTCTCTGTGAAAACCTGAGAGTATATTTTCTCTCCATGTGACTCTACTTAGGCACCCTCTACATCATTGATCATGTTGCTCTGTGGCCCCATAATCTCTTTGTTCAGAAAATTTGGGACACAAAAATTCAGAAGTGTTTTGTTTTTTTGGTTGGCTCAGGGTGCCTTCAGGGAAGGTCTGGTAAGGCTTGAAGATCTGGGAATAGAACCACAGCATCCTTATTGCTTTGTTTAATCAATCATTTAAACAACTGAGCTAATAGGCTTCCCTTCCCCGCCCTCAGGCTCAGGATATTTATCAAGTGAGGCCCCATCTCCCTGCTGAATAGCTTGGCTGAATTCTAAGCTACTCAGGTTGACACAATGAATCAACCATTATACTAGGCCTCTGTGTGGAGATATATTGATTGCAACATAAGTTGCCAAGTGTGGGCAAACCATAGCCTAGGAGCTGTATCAGTTTTTCTTAAAATTTTATGGAAACAGACATTTTATGGTGCTTTTGCATGAGAACAACAAACTTCAATAACAATGACAAAGATCTTATGGTCTACAAGACCTAAATTATTTATTATTTGAGTTTTTAGAGAAGGTTTACCAATGCTACTTATAACAATTCAGAACCCACTTTTGAAATTAATTACCAAATTAAATTACAAGTACTATTGATAACTGAACATTTAATTCTTATAGTATCTTTATATTTTTAAAATTTTTAGTATTTAATATAATCTAACAAAAGCTTACTAAGTGCCTACTTACATAAAATGTTTCTTAATTCTATAATTCTATGCTTCTCTTTGTCTTCAATTACTTAAATAATTGTTGAGGGCAAGTATGTGCCACTTTTAAAATATATAACCGTTCTACATATTGTAAGTTCAGAAAGGGATTTATAATTTTTATAATGAGTTGAGTGAAATCCCCCAAATTCAGTGTCCCCATTGTAGCACCATCATTTATTTTTCGAGGATGAAATTTTTAGAGTACTCAGAAGCCAGAATAGAAAACAGATTTTAAAATTCCAGATTGCATGGAGGCATAGAGGTAGGAGAAAATAATTCTTTCTTCTGAGCTCAGGGAAGGTGATGTTTGAACTGAGCTCTTAAAGGTGAGTTGAAATGTGCCCAGTGGGGTCAGGATAAGACTCAGCTCACAGAAAAACCAGAATGAGTGCAGCAAGAGAAGCACAAATGACATGGGCAGCAGAACTTGCTGACGCTTCCCCATTGGGTACATGGGTGGCTGGAAGCAGGGGTGTGTGGCTAGCGATGAGAAAGGAATCAGTGACAGAGCTCTGACCCTGTTTTCTAAACATAACAGGGATTTGTGGCTTAAGAAAGGCTTTGTCCTCCTACAAGAAATAAGAATCCACTGTGCAGATACTGACATTTCTGGGAAATTATTGTAAGTTATATGGTAGATGATGGGAAAGATGTATTTAAATTGTGACTTTAAGAAACTTTGATTTCCATGTCAGCTTGGCTTGTAGCAGAGGGTCTGGGCTTTATTCTGCCGGCACTGGGAGACCCTGGAGGTTTGTAAGCAGCATGTGACATAATCTGATGTGGTCTAGCAAGGGCTTGGGGCACTGAGGACATCCACTTCAAAGGACAGAATCTGTGTTTGGGAGGTTATTTTTGGCATCCAGGTGAAAAATAATGAAGTTAAGACAATGAAGTTGAATCAAGACACTGAGTAGACTTTCATGTATGTTCCTGCGATAAAATGTCTTCTGCTCTTACTCGCTCATGAATATCTGTGGAAATGTTCCAATCTGGAAGGTAAGGCAAGTGTTCTATTATAAATAAATGGGTCTTTTCTGGTTGGTATTTGGATTACTCTAAACTCACTTATAAAACTAATCTTTAAATTCTTATTAGCAAGAGTTTCTCTGTACCTGGCAATTTTCCTCAGTCATTGACAAGGCAGGCTCCAAGGGTAGGTGGTCAGTCCCAGGTCTTGACTGATGGAGGAAATACAAGAGAAACATATTTAGAAGGCCATGCCTAGAGGAGCCTGCGTCCTCAGCTGTCACCCTGGCCGTTCCTCTGTGGTCCTTTTAGATTAGGAATGGATCTGGTGGGAGAAGTCACTGCTTTGAATCTCAAGCATATGAAGTCAATGAGGTAATAAGATTGCCTTTCATGGCTGCTTTAGAGAAAACAATCATTATGATCCTTTTGCCATGAGGTAGGAGAAGAAATTTTTACAGAGTGAAAAGAGGATAGTGAAATAAAATAACTGATACAGAGTGGGGAATGAAGTTTGAGAAAAAGTCCCAGTTTATATAGACTTTTGGCAGGATCTCATGAAGGCAATTGAGTAAGTCAGTATTGTATGTAGTACAGCTCAGATTATCTCAAATTTCATTTATTTATTTATTTATTCATTTATTTTTAAGTATTTTGTACAGGGTCTACAGGGTGTTTAAGGTCTCACTACATAGATCAGACTCATAATGATTCTTCTGTTTACAGCCTCCTGAGCGCTGGCATTACAGACACACACACCCCTGCCCAGTCTCAGTGCACTCCTGGGTCAGGACCAGCATGATACACCAAGGCCTGGCTTCTGTGCTCTGCCTAAGCAGGTGCTTTAGTCTGCTGAACTACCTGGCTGCCCCCATATCTCAGATTTTAAAAGAATGTTAAGTATTATGCTGCCCAATTCCCCTCTATGACTTGAATATCCCTTATGATATTCCTAACAAGTGGCCATATGCATTTATCTTGAGCATTTCTACTTGATTTTTTTTCTTTTGGCAGAACTGGGGATTGAACTCAGGCCCTTGTGCTTGCCAGGGAAGTGCTTATTCTACTGTGCCATCTTCCCAGCCCCTCTACTTGCTTTTTGAAGCCAACCTATTTTCACTGAGGGCAAGACTGACATTTTATTATTAAGATTTTTCTTGTATGGAGTCCACGTCAGTGTGCCTCAAGAACTGCATGTTGTTTGCTGATCCATTTTTTTGTCTTCTTTCCTCCCTTTCTCTCTTCTACCTTTCTCCATTGTACCTTCACACAAGGATGAAACGTTAAGCAAACGAGCCTCAGCTTTCTTTATGTGCAATGCAAATTCTGAAGATGTGTCTCTATTACCCTTCCAGATCTGCTTAAGAGTTAATATCCGTGTTTATTTGATTTTGTTTGCTTTGTAAAATTTTCAATCAACATCAAATTCCTTTTCATTTCATAATACAACTGCAATCTGTTTGTTGTGATCACATTTTTGAATTGGGGTAAATCACTCAGTGAGGGAACACTCATTTCAATGAAAACAGGGTGTGTTGTAGGTTCTTATGAGCTTTCCTGCTTCCAAGCATTTGATTTTGTTCCACGGCTGATGTGAGCTCTTTGTTTTGACATCTTCTTACAGAAAATGACTACCTATCCATTTCCAGTTCTTGGTATTGCAATTATAAAATGTTCTTTTAATAACACTACACTTTTGCCTTGCTTGGAATATTTTTACCTGCTTATCAAGGATATTACTACAATAAAACAAGCAGCAGTATTGATACTATATGGATATTTTTACTATCAGAGTAATAATGATAAAAACACTGATGAAATTTATAGCTCTGTGAGTAGAATGCTACCTGCTGCAGTGATTACAACATGAAAATCCCTCTTCCCAGATGTTTTGCCTCAAAAGTGTACATGCACTCAGTAATTCCCTCAAGAGTCTGCTCAAACCAAATTCCTGGGAGTGACTTTTACACTGTCAAATTCTTGACCAGGAGAGCTGGGTCAGCTTGATCTAGCATGAGTAAAAATTCTATTATGGATAAATACATTCTTGTGCTTAAAATAAATGCCAAAATGTGCAAAACGAAGTTCCATTCCTCCTAATTCCTACATACTGGTCCTCTTATTTGACTTCTAGTGTCTTCTTAGAGAAAATGACCACCTATCCATTTCCAGTTCTTGGTATTGTAATTATGTAGTATTCTTTTAATTATACCACACTTTTACCTTATTTGGAGTATTTTTATCTATTTATCAAGGATAGTACTATGACTTTATGATTCATTTGCTTAGATTGCTCCTAGCCCCTTTGTCCTCTTCCTTTGTTATCAGAAAGCTTTCTTCTCACTAGTAGCCAATTTGCTAAATATCATCTCTTCTTTCCTTCAAAATTTACATTATTTTCTAACTTTTCTATACAGAATTTGACTTCATCCAGAAATAGGTGAGTTAAGGACTGCTGCCAGAGGCAAAAACAGAGAAAATAATGAGATAATGTTGGTCCAAACACCTTGTAACTATACTATGGCATTAGGGTGAACCACACTATTTCCCTGTGTCAGGCATGTTTACAGATGCCAGGTCAATCAGTCACAGGCAGTGAGCCTCAAAGAGAATTCTTTCAGGAGCTAAGTGGGAAACCTCATGCTTCTGTGAAAGGCCGGGGCAGCTGTGCAGCTTCTTCACTCCTTCCCTATCTTTTTAACTTAGGGCACTCCAGTGTAAGATGTGAAACTTCAAGCTGCAGTGACCACTTCTCTTCCTGGTCCAAGCCTTTGATAACTCACTGCTGTAGGCAGGAAAAGGTCAGGAAGAGTTTATTCCTGATGACATCATTGAGATGACCTATCGGGTAGCTTTTGTTCATTGAGAAACCAGTCCAAAGCTTGGCTGTTTAAAATAACCAATAAACTATTTATTTAGCAGATGCTTTTATCCCTGGTAGTTTGGACTGGGCTTGGGCTCAGCTTGGGTACCAGGGCCTTCTATATTCAGCTTGTTTTACTCATGAATCTGTAGCCAGCTGATGGGCCAATTGGGAGTAAGAACAGAAGTGTAAATACTCAAGATCTCTTTGAAGCTCTGGCCTCAACCTTGCACTCTGCCATTCCTGATGCATCCCATTAGCTAAAGCAAAACACGAGGCAGAGACAAAGGGTGAAGAACAGACTTGGTGTTTGATGGGATGCATTACAAAGAAACATCAGCGTATCTTCCATCTACCACAAGTACCAGAATATCGTGGGACCACCTGCCTTTGGACTGTCTGCAACATGACCAATAAATACACTTCTGTTTTTTTTTTTTTTTTTTTTTTTTTTTTTTAATATCATGGGTCACTTTTCTGTTACCTTTTGCCAATGGGCACAATCATTCTTCTAGGTTTTTAGTCATTGGTTTTCAAGCCTTTGAGCTAGAAAAGAATTACCAGTTGAAGTCTTTAATTATCAGAAGAAATGCACCACTTGTCCTGCTAAGAGTGCTGGTATGCTGAGAAAGTTGTTCTCCTTTCAATCAACACCACAAAGATTCTGTATTCCAGGGTCTGTGAGAGTTTTCCACTTTTAATTGTTACACAACCCTAGCCAAGGAGAAACTGAGATGATTGCCATCCTTCAGGGATGATGTGCTAGATTGCTTTCTCTTGATCTACTGAGCTGCAATTTATTCTGCCCGGTTTCCAAGCACCTGTCTGCATCCTGGTCTCCCCTAAAATACAACAAGACTCAGAACCACCCAGCCAGAGAGTCTTCCTTCTTCTCCCATTGCCAGACCACCTTTCTTGTTGCCATCGTTTACCATCCTCCCTGAATGTGGCAGGTACTTGTATCAGTGAGATTTCCCACTACAGGGACACAGTACAATCTAAAGGAGAACTTTGATTTGACTTGTGATTTTAAAGGATTCAAGTTCAGGTCATTGTCATCACCAACTTGAGAATCGCTTGCTTTAAAAATATCTGTTCTTATAATTCAGGCATCCCACAGAAGAGCGAACGGCTCTAAGTAATTGATACCTTCCTGGGACTTTGTCTTAACCATATTTCTTGCTCCTTGGTGCTCTAACATATGCCTGAGAGGATGCTGTAGGAGGCACATGCTGGACATAGCTTGTCTTGGACAGTCCAAGAGCATATGAGTCGCTTAGTCTCAGCCTCCTTTGGGATGGGGGTCAAGGGTGTTTTTCAAATAAGCCAATCCAGACTTCAGAGGTCGGAACACCTTCTCTATCAGTTTTGCAGAGAATAGAGCCAGATCTCACAACATATGGGCCCAGGACAGACAGCGCGGGTGGCACCTAGACACAGAACCCACTGAAGTTATTTGCTCCACTTGAACACAAGCCTACACACCTTATCTTTATGCCTTGACATTTCTCTCCACAGAAATTGTCACCACCCACTTAGGTCTACAAGCTCAGGTTCATTTGCTCAGCTTTGTTTGTTCACCACAGAATAAATCAAAGGGGACCATTTATTTTGATGAGGAGGAAAAAGGATTGATTCAAAGTGAGCTTCTAGGAGACAGAGGGGCTCTATCATCCAAATCATTCCTGCCCCATGTACAGGTAAGTTAGGATGTTTTATATCAAGGCTGATAGAGGAGGGAAGACAATGTAACAGCAGACATAGTCAAGCATGCTACAGTCCTTTATCCTGGAAGACAGCTTCCTCCTTTATCCTGTAGAAATGAAATTGAGCTTTTATGTTCTAGCATCAGTTTCTATATAGTTTGTCCATTTAAGGGGGCTCAGATAGGGTGGTGCCTGATGCCTGAGGAAGTTTGGAGAAGCCATGTATCTCCAAAGAGAAAATAATCTAACTTGTAAAGTTACTCTTTATAAAACTATGATGAAAAAAATATAAAGCTATGATGTTACAAAACTATAACCAAAGAAACCAACCAGTATCCTAGGGTTTCCTGAGCACCCCAACTCTTGTCCACAATATGTACTCTTTTTTGTGGGAACAGTGGGTACAAGGGGACTTCTCTCCAAGGGCAGGCATCTTCAGAACTGTAGGCCTACAAAATCTCCATAATAATAAAACCTTTTTAAAACACAGTGTGCTGCTATGCTGTTTGGCCAAAGCCCAGGGAAAGTCCTAAATGAAGACAAAAAATAAAGGTTTTCTTTTTTCTCGCGACTGAAAACAGAAAGGTTTTTAAAAAGATGGAATTTATGGACAGTTGTAAGAAGAAAAGCTATTAATTGTTGCCAAAATGAGAAAGTGGATTAAGAACTGGAGGCATTTGAAACAGGAGAAGAGAAACATAAGCAACAGAAAGGGTGAAATAAAGGAATTTGGAAAGCTTCCTATGGTCTTAAAATACTTGTTAATAGGTGAATTGGAGGGTTCTTCAAATAGCTCAGTGTGTTAAAATGCCTGTAAGAAGGCACAGTGGCTCTGCTGAGATGGCAATTGAGAATGGACATTGCAGTGCAGGCCTGTAATCCCAGCTCTTGGGAAGCTGTAAACAGCTATGAATCCAATCTAGTAGTGACACCCTGAAGACCCTGTAGACCCTTCCCTAACACACACACACACACACACACACACACACACACACACACACACACACACAGAGGCATGCACAAATATAGGTGAATTGGGTTGGGAGGAAGTTTTCATTTCTCCATCCTGACTTTTAAACTCCTGTAGCTAATTCTCATGAATGGCTAAGGTTGAGAGCCACTTTACTAGAAAGTTCATGCTCAAGGTAGGACCCTTGGCCCAAAGGCATTTGAACATCGGTGATAGTTAATTGTGATTTCAGTGTGACTAGAAACACCTACGTGATTGGTTCAGCACTGTTCTGGGTGTGACTGGAAGATGGATTTACTGACGTTGAAAGACCAACATCACAAGTGGATGACACCAACCCATAGGCCAGCAGCCCACAGTATTAAAAGGAAAAGAGGAAGGAGGCCTTGACCCAGTCTTCCTCACTGTCTTTGGACATCTATCTTCAGCCTTCTGGTGCAACTCTTTGGCTTCCTGACAGGAACTCATACAAGACACTTCAGGGAGCTCTAGGCCTTTGACTTGTAACTGCATCCTTCAGATCCACAGTGCTCAGATGAACCTTTTGCCTTCTTCCACATGTGTAGGGCCATTGTAAGCCTACCTTGTAAATCTTACATACAAATGTATACTATATCATATAATATATTATATCTGTTGCTCTAGTGAGCCCTAATTGGTAGGACACCTCTGAGAAGATAAGGTGTCCTGGGGTCAGCTTTTACTGACTTGAAAGTTCTGATGCTTTTATCTTATTTTTTTTTTTACTAATTTTATTGAGAAAAAAATTGCAATGAGACAGCTTCAAAACAGGTTAGTAAGAGTTACAACAATTAATACATTGCATGTTATTGTCTTTGTAGTAGTCATTCATAGCATAAGATGCAGATATGATATCCTGCCCAAAAATATTAATTCAAATCTTTCTTCTTATTGAATTAAGAGAAAGTAGCTAGCTATATATCTATCCTAACTGCATTTTGTATATGCAGATACAGAATGGCCCTCCATTTATATCACCTTTTTTGTTTAGTTTTGTCAGAGATGGATAGTCCATTGCCATCCAAATATTGTAGGTGCATGAATTCAGCAAAATAATGCAATATGGTCCAGTAGTCCACAATAGTAGTGGGTTTTCCACAGGACTGGTAACATCTGTATACAGCAGGGTCTACAACAATAAATGTATATTTTTCAAGCAGAAAAAAAAAGAAAAAGAAAGATCATCAGATCTTTCTTGCATCACTTCTCAATGGTTCTGGCACCAGTTGTTAAATATTTGTCAACACACAACTAAGTAGGGGCTTCTTAGAAATGCAGTATCTCATGCACCCACAAACCTGCTTCAAATCCAACATTTTAACAAGGCTTCCAGGTGATCACATTACAGTTACAGAGGCATTGATAACATCCAAACTTTTGACTGCATGTAAAAGTGCAACTTCAGTATGAGTATATAGCTCAGAGAGCTTTCCTAGATTGCACAGAGTTGCTGGTTTAATTTCCAAAACTGAAAGGCAAGAGCGAGGAAGAGAAAAGAGAGAGAGAGAAAAGAGAGAGTCAGAGAGCTCTTATAGATAGTATGTTTTTTTTCTTTACATAAATATATATACACATTTATGAATTTGACATTTTTCCCACCTTAACTAAGCATCTATCATACACCATGGCCAGAGATTTTGTCTTTTTATTTTTAGATTTTTCATTTATTTTTATTTTTATTTAAGTACAAATATCAATAAGACAGCTTTAAGATACCCTGACAAGATGGATTTGATAAATTAATACTCTGAAAACTGTTTTCATAATGCTTTGGTATCACAGAAGGTGCATACATGATATTATACTTACAGACCTTATTATAGCATATGTCTCTTATCAGTAAATTAAGAGAGTGTAGCTGTTTACATATCTTATTTTTTATACCTGAATTACATCAAAGATTCAATAATTAATACTTTCTACCCTGATATTTTCCTAGTGGTTGTCCATAGTGCTAGAAGCCGACATAATATCCTGTCCAACCACCATTAGTGCAGATCTTGCCTGTCATAGAATTATGTAGAAGCACGGCGTTATCTATCCCAAATGTACTGTCCATACACACACATCATGATTCTTCCTTTCTATACCCCTTCCTTTGTCTACACCTGTCAGAGATGGGCACTCCATTATCATTCAACTAACTTAGGTGCTTGAACTTGACAACACAATCCAACACAGTCCAGCATTCCACAACAATAGTGAGTTATCTGAAGAAGTTGTCAACTGTAGCCATTTACAGCTCAATTTATTATTATGGCCCCACAGTGTATATCTCATTTTTATACTTTTCTGCTGGATGGTTAAGACCTAGATAGAGCAAGACCTATATACCAACACATGTACTTTTTGTTTCTTATGAGGTCAGTGAAGTCCCCTCAGGGTTTATCTTGTAGTCTTGTACTTTATTCTGTAGATCCTTTATCTGTATCATCCATGTGGATGAGTCACAGCCAATGCTTGACCAGTTTGCTCTCTGTGAGAGCCTGAGAGAAAGTTTTCTTTCCATGTGACTCTCCCCAGGCACACTATAGAACTTTGATCTCTTTCCTCTGTGGCTCCATAATCTCCTTGTTCAGAAAATTTGGAGCTCAACTGAGTGTCATGATGTTGCAGTACAGGTTCTCCTATGTCCTGAGTCTTCGCTGACCTTGAAAGGCTAGGGCCAAAATGTTGGTTGGCCTTGTGGCTCTTCTATTTCTCCAATTTTGATCTGTGAACTTAGGTTGTTAACCATCCAGAAGAAAAACTGATTAGTATCCTGCAGCATATGCCATTCACTTTGCCTTATCTGACTCAATTGTTTTTAGTTGTTGTTGTACATTTCCATTTGTATTTCTTCTTTCTGCTTCATTTGAAAAGACAACAAAACACATTTTAGTTCCCTTCTTCACAATTTCATGGAAAAATAAACTTGGCGTTACCAAAATCTTTTTGCCTTCAGCATCCAGTTGTTTTTTTCTTGGGTTAAGATCTACACCTTTGAAATTTTGGCTTCACTTCAATATTTACAAGTAGCTGGCATCACTACTCTTGCACTTTGCTGCCACAGGACAAGCATTACATAAACATATGCACTGAGATACTGGGATAATCCATCTGATATCCACTGAGAGACTAATTGGAAGAGCACATACAGCTTGGATACAGGGATGTTCAGGCCCTGATCAAACATCCCTGAGGATGAGTCAGGCCCTGCACTATGCCATATGGGACACCACTTAAAACTTGTTGGCTGTAAGTGGATAAAACTGGAGATCATCATGTTTTCACAAAATAAGCCTGACTCCAAAGTCCATCTCCTCTGTCATAAACGTAGAGGCTAGAAAGCCACGATCCAACATGGAGGCAGAAGCAAGAGTACAAGTGAAAATGAAAGGGGTCAAGTGAAGGACCCTGGGAGCAAATAGGGAAGATGGAAGTCCGGTGCATATATTCATGAATATGCCATAATAAAATCCATTATTTTGTATAACAAAGATGTAATAGAAACATTTAAAAACAAGCTTGGATTTCTGAAATTTTACATTTAGTGTTTTTAGGTTATGGTCACCTTCAGGTAACTGAAGCTATGGTAAGTACAATGGCATTTAAGGGGACACTCCTCTGCAAAGGTCCTAGGAATCCTGCACTCCAACACCTCTCTAGAAAATCTTTGTTTCCTGTTTTTACTGCTAAAATCAAATGCCATCTCTTCTATTATGCACAGAAAATTTCTTCTTCTGTTTTGCTCCCCACTTTATCATCTAGAACTTTCTTGGGTTATTTCATTTATTATTTAATTCTTTCAACAAGGTGTCTATTATCTTGCATTTCTTCAGCAGAACACCTCAGAGTGGTAAATTTCTAACGGATGAGAGGTTCTGGGGCTCATGGTTCTAGGGCTGTCAGGCCTAGAGCATGGTGCGAGACTCCAGGAAGGGCCTTTGTGCTTCCCCACATCACAGCAAAGGGTGGAAGAGCAAGAGAGTGCAACAACCAGAGGACAAGAAAGGAATAAAGGTCTTCTGTAGAGCCCGGCCAAAGAGCTCAACTGATTAAAGTGCCAGTTTAGGCAGACACGCACAGGGTTTGATCCTGGGCATTTCCTGTGCTGGCCCCGCCCCCTGGGCATGCTGAGATGGAGGCTGAGACTGGGTGTGGTAGCTCAAACCTCTAATCCCAGCACTTGGGAGGCTGAAAACAGGAGGACCCCTATGAGTTTGATCTGTGTAGTAAGACCCTGTAGACCCTATACTAAACACAAGAAAGGAAGAAAGAAAGAAAGAAAGAAGGAAGGAAGGAAGGAAGGAAGGAAGGAAGGAAGGAAAGAAAGAAAGAAAGAAAGAAAGAAAGAAAGAAAGAAAGAAAGAAAGAAAGAAAGAAAGAAAGATCTTTTGTGACAGCACCAGTCCAGGTAACTTACCTACTCTTGTGATAACAATATGATTCAGAGCAAAGACAGAGATAACTGGGTCCCATCTCCCCATGTGGCTGGGTTGGGGATTTAGTTTCCAACATACAAACTTTTTTTTTTTTTTTTTTTTTTTTTTTTTTTTTTTTTGCAGAACCGGAGATTGAACTCAGACCCTTGGGCTTGCCAGGGAAGCACTTATTCCACTGAGCCGTCTCCCCAGCCCCTCCAACATGCAAACTTTGGGAGACACATTCAAATCACAGCCAGCATCATGGTCTTATTCCTCTTGCAAATGGACCTCTGTTGCTTTCAAGAGCTCTCAAAAGTGGGCACCAGGCATTCCTCTGTGGCTCCCTACAAACAAGCTCACAGTGGGTGCTCAGTAGAAATTTGTTAGATCTATAAATTATGTCCTTGAGGAGATTTAATCCAAAAGTTCTAAAATCTAGTTAATTCTAATAGCATGTGCATCAGGGACGAACGTAAGCAAAAACCTCAGAAATAGGTACAAATGACAAATGAAAGTGCTTTCCTGGCTATGGACCTGTGCCTAAATACTTAGGAAAAACTGAAAATTAAAGGCTCTTGCTGCTTGTTTTGTTGAATAATACATCTGCAAACTAGAAAACTGCATGTCTATTTTATTTACTAGCACAAATGCCCATTTGCTCACAGACATAGCTGTTTGCAAGCAAATTTTGTTCCCATGCAAAACAAATGTAAATTTGGCATTAAACAAGTGCCAATTATTTCCTGAATGTGGAAACGAAAGGAAGGGTGATTTAACAGATAGAGGCTCTGGACGTGGAAGCAGAGAAGGCGGCCTAGCTCAGCTGCACAGGCTTTTTTCATCACACGGAACAATTGTTTAATCTGTTTAATTGGGTGGGCACTCACTGTCCATGAGCAGATATCCAGTGTTCTGTGTCATTTTCTTTCCCTAGGAGATGGCTACAGTGACCTTCGACGGTCTCCTCCACTCACTGGTGGAAAATGGGAAGCTAATTTGGGCTTGTTCTCATGTTTCTTTTATGCGGTGGAGGGGATTCGTTTGATAAGCCCTGTGTCAGTTTTTATTGTGATGCCTGATTACTGTGATTAATTTTAATACTACTAGTTACCATTTATTAAGGGCCTGAGAGGTGCCAGGAATTGCAACAGCGGAGCTTCAGGCTCCCTTTCTCTGGCTGAAGTTTTAGCACTCACCACAACAGCACGATTGAGGCAGTGCTGGCCTTGTTTTGCAAATCAGGAAATAGCCACTCAGCTTCAAGTCCTATGCTGGTGAGTGTGGGAGGCCCAATTGCGAATCAGGTCTATTTGCTCTAAAACAGCTGCCCATCTTCCCCATGTGCAGCAGTTTTTTGTTTAATTCCAAATGCCGACTTAATCCTTTTCTTAGTTGGACTTATCTATTGCTCTGAGAAAGAATCCTGTTCTATTTTTGCAAAGGCCTTAGAAGGAAGAGGCAAAGGTCATTGTGCTGGCACCTCCTCCACCTTCCTTGCTCCTCATCCTGCTTACTTCTGGCTCCCTGGACCTCCGTGTCCCTTGGAATGTGGAGCGTCTTGGTTCCCACTGCCCTCTCCAGCACATCTTATTCTGGGTGGGTACTGCCAGCCTCGCCTTCAGGTCTCCATCCTCCCAGAGTTAGGTGAGTCCTCCTTTCCCTACTACTCACACACACTTAAGTTCACTCTTCTTCTTCTTCTTCTTGTTCTTGTTCTTCTTGTTCTTGTACTTCTTCTTTTCTTCTTCTTCTTCTTCTTCTTCTTCTTCTTCTTCTTCTTCTTCTTCTTCTTCTTCTTCTTCTTCTTGTACTTCTTCTCTTCTTCTTCTTGTTCTTCTTGTTGTTGTTGTTGTTGTTCTCCTCCTCCTCCTCCTCCTCCTCCTTGTTTAGGCTCTTACTACTAGATCATAGTGATTCACCTGTTCACATCCTCCCAAGAGCTGGAATTACAGGTGCATACCACCATGCTCAGTCTCAATTGCCAATTCAGGGATCAAACCCTGGCCCCTGTGCCTGCTTGCAGGTGCTTTAATCCTCTGAGTTGTTTGGCCAGCCCAAACATTTATATGCTAAACATTAAACACAACAGCAGCCAATATGATGAAATAGCCTCTGCTCAGGTCCTAAAGTGCTTCAAAAGACTCAGTCTGCTTTTCAGCTGTAGCTCAGTGGTTGACTGTGTTTGCTATTATTAATAATTCAATATGCACTGAGTATTAATTAAATTCCAGGTACTGCTACAGGCTGTAGATATTTAGCAGTCAATGGAAGAGTCAGTCCCTGGCTTCATGGAGCTCACCCAAGTATCTGTCATACCCTTAGCACTGATCTCAGACCTGAAGGTACAAGGATACCAAGCCTACCATTTTCACCCAGGCAGTTAGCCACCACTGGGAATGCAAAGTTAATAACCATAACTGTAGTTACTGAACATTTGTTATGAATTACATACTTTCCTGAGCCCTTTATAGACATTAACTAGAATTCACTCGTATTATGGCAGTTTTGCTAAGCAGAGAAATGGTAAGGGAATGGGGCTGATATGTGAAAACAGGAAATGAATCCAGTTAAAACTTTTGTTCTTCATTTCTCCAAGGAAATATATTAATGAGCAAGACCTTTCATGAGTAAAGATAACCTCTGAAGATATATTTGTGGGAACAGGAAGTTGGAAATCTCCACAATGTCTCACTCCAGGAAAATGTTAAGTGCATGGGAATGCATTAAAATCCTGATGATCTCAATGAGATCATCTCTTGGTCCACAGCAAGTCCCGCCTAGCCCTGCGCTGGCCTTGTGTTGGCTCTGCAGATGCCTAACTGCCCTCTCCAGGCAGAGCAGCATGGGCTGGCTGGGTCTTCACTGTGTCTTTCTGGACCTATGTTAGCACTGTTGGAGTGTCAACATTTTTCCAACCTTACTTTTTCTATTAGGTAAACATTCTCACTGACACACAAACTGCACATAATTTGAGAGGCCTGAAACATGAAACTGGGCATATTGTGAATTTTAGAATCACAAAGAGAGAGCTTAGGTGCCTGAATAGGACAATTTCTTTCCTCCACTTAATTCCAGGTTTCTATGATAATTGAAAGTGGTAGGGTCAGGGAGAGACTACAGAACACTCTCCCACTGGGGCATGAACAATCTTTGTGTTCCTTGGATCAGGTTTGTTCTGGACATCACCTTGCTACCAGTGGCCCAAGATTATTCCAGTCAAATAATCTCTGTTTATAATCCCAGAGGTAACAAAGAAAGATAAAATAAAGAAAAAAAAATGAGAAGAGTTCTACTTTTGTTTTGCCAATAACACCATAAACTAGAACTCAATGGCTATTGAGTTATTGTATTAGGTAGGTGATGTGGTAAAGGGTTGGGTTTTAGGACATATCAAAGTAGGAGAAATAGCAGAACAAAAATGTCTTCATACAACAGAATAAGATCAAAGCTTACAACTATAAGCTTACAAATTCTGTGTAAGCTTGGTATTACATGTCAAGGTGTGTCTTTTGTACATCATTCTGATTGATAACTCAAGTTTAGTGGATAACTTATCTTTTCATTCTCTATTTTTTGTTTTGTTTTGTATTTTAGGAAAGGGTCTACAGGGTGTTCAGGCTCTCACTACTAGATCAGACTCATAGTGATCCTCCTGTTTACAGCCTCACAAGAGCTGGGATTAGAGGTATGTACCACAAGGCCCAGGCTCAATTGCCATCTCAGAGTGCCCTGAGGGTTGGGCTGACATGGAAGGTCCAGGGATCGAACTCCTGGCCCCTGCACCTGCTTACAGGCACTTTAATCCTCTGAGCTATTTGGCTGGCCCTTCATTCTCTATCTTGCTAACATGTATGTGTGCATTCCTAAAAATGACTCTAATTTGAAGAGTAGTAAGGTATGAATGCACTAATTAAATATTTACATATTTTCCTCTTCCTCTCATATTCTCTGGCCTATCCAGAGCTTCAGTCTTTTGTGTTTCCTCAGCAGAAGTCATCTTTCCTTAGGTCTGAAGATTATTTCTTTTGACAGAAAGCAAACAATTAGGAGTTTGCAGGGAAACAAATGCTCACAGTACTGGTCTTTGGTGTCAAACTACAGTTAAATCCTAAGGAGTGCGGACAAAGTGCTGGAGAGCTGAGGGCCAGAGATGGGCAATTGCTAGCTTCTGTATCCTGACCAAATGGACCAATTATCCCAAAATTGTCCAGGGGCAAGAGTCCTGCGTCAAGAAAAGAATTGCAAAACTGAGAGTCAGGTAGCCAAATCAGTGAAACTGTAAAGAACAAAAAGTAAGTGGATCCTCAGGATAATATCCTGAGAGTCCAAGAGAAGGTGCTAGAAAGGCAAAAATATATGTTTTTTGCACTCCTATTTGGCTTAAAATTTTCCTTTGGAATAGAAGTTCTCTTATTTCCTGGGGCCACCAGGGCAGCTACTGACATTATATAGCTGTGCTTTATCCTAACTGTGATTTCTCCCTTTGTGTCCATGCAGCTTCCAGAGACTGCACCCTTGGAAGCACTGAACTTGTGGATGGAGTGGGAGGTGATGCAACATAAACTCAGTGCCCAGGCCTCAAAGGATGCAGCAAGGGCAGCCACAGCATCTAAGAATGAATGGCTCGAATGGTTCTTCTAAACAGGGATTCAAAGCAGCCATCATGACGGCACATGAAAGCACATGGGAGATGGGGACGGGGAGCACTTTTCATAGCCAAGCTGGCCCCAAGCAATTTCTGTGAAATGGTTGTCATCTTACAACAAACACACTCAGCATTGCTCCTAGCATTAATAAAATTATTAAAAATGTACCACCTATCAGGTTTTCCTTAGAAATTATAACAGCTCTTGTGTTTTAGGCACTGATGAAAACACCTAGCATCTTTATCATCCATCCATTCATCCATCCATCCATCCATCCATCCATCCATCCATCCATCCATCCATCCCAAAGAATCATTAACAGGGAACTATGATGTGAGACACAGTATCAGTTTCTTCATTATTTAATAAAAAATCAAGAAACTACTGTGTCTGTTGCCATTCTATATTGAAGGGATCGAAAGACCACACTGTGTAAGGTTATAGAAAAATAATAAATTATAAATAAGTTGAATGAAGTAAGACCTACATATAGAAGTACACATCAATCCATGTGGTGTGAAAAGCTGCCAGGACAGATTTTATAAGGGAAATTTGAAAGGACTAGTTGCTGATATCTCTTCTTATGGCTACAAGAAAAAAAAAAAAAGAAAATTTCTGAATTTAGCAGGGGAGCAGAAGCTCCAACAGCAACAAGCTATTATTCCAGCAGAAAAATGTAGCTGGAGCTAAAATGTAGCCAGATAAGAAGGGTCAAAGGTGGCCAGGCTTATAGTTCAGGGGCACAGGGCCTGCCTAGCAAGTTCAAGGTCATGAGTTCAATTCAAGGTACCCCCCCGAAAAAAAAGAACAATATAGTGGAACAGAGAAGTAAAAACCAGCTCCACACATACTTAGAAATGCAACTTTTCTGAGAATTGAGCCTGTTCAGGAGGAGTGCCGCAGCCTGGGACTGTCCTCATGTAGTGGAGAAGCACTGCGGTACATATGCTTATCTTAGGTAGCAAGCAGATCAACAGAATTCCCAATGGACTCTGACTTCTAGGGACAATTCTAGCAGCAGATCATCTGCCACCCCAGTAGAGAATTTAATGAAGATTTCACCACTTGACATGTTTTTGATAGATGGAAAACCTTACCAGCACCCTCCTTAGATAGAAAGTGAGCAATCCATACTCATAATGGCATGCGCTTAGCATGCCGCCTGCACCCAATGGCATATACATTTTGACATTTTTAAGAGAAGCCTTTACCTTTTTAATTCTCTCTTTCATTTTCAAGAGCTGTGAGCAGTAACTAGCCCTATTCAGAAGCTAAAAAATATGTATTGAATTGAACCAAGTTAGGAGTGTCAAATACATACAGATTCACTGTGTCTGGAACCAGACGAACTGAGTTTGAATGCTGGGGTTATGAAGACTAGATCTTGAACCTGTGACTCAGAGATTATGTGCAGAAGATGTAAAGACTCAAAAGAATCTCAGGAAACCTTGGTTTCCAGACCACTTCTTCAAATCCACTTTCTGGTACTCTTCGTTTCTCCAACTAACTGAAATTGCTTTCTCTCTATCAGTGTTGGAAACTTGCTGCTTACTGAGGTCATTCTTATTTGCCAAATGTAAGTTGTTTTTTTCCCTTCAAACTTCATCCACCTCAGTTCTTCTGGAATGCTTAAAATGTTCACTCACATTCCCCTTTGAGGTCTTTTTCTGTGGTGCCTGGAAAAATATCCCTTCATTGTTGTTCCCCTATCTCTTTCTTGACCATCTTTGCCTCTGCATTGTACTTACCAAAATAGTTCATTAGAGTATAAGCTACTATCATTCTTATTTTACACATGAAAAAACTGATACTCAGAGAGAAGTCTTGCCTAAGTCACATAGCTAAGCTTGTATTTAAACACTTAGCTATTTAAATCCTGATACACTCATTGCCTTCCCTGTGAGGTTGAACAAGAGCATAGGAATGAAGAGGTTATTATAATAAAAATAACTTTATTAAAATAACTGATGACCATGTAGACTTTATACCATGCTGGACGTAGTTCACAAGCTTCACATATATTCAACTCCTACATTTAAAGAGGTAGGTAAGAGGCAGGTAGTGGTACTTTATTTTACAAATGAGGCATCCAGGATTTGGCTTCTTAAAAATGCCAAGCAATTAGGCTTTCTTCTGTAGGCAATTTTAGACCTTCAGAAATATTCTTAAGAGCAAAGATAAGTGATAGGACCCTACTCAGTTGTCATAGAAATACAAATCCCAGGAGTATGAAAGATGGAGTGAAAAGATTACAGGAGAGCTGGAGGCTGTCAGTATGCTTATAGATTTAAATGACCAAGGCTTGAGTAAAGCAGGACAAAGAGCAGAGAGAGGAAGGAATGTCTTTTACCGTATAGGAGATAATTATCATCAATATTTGCTGACTGCAGGTGCATGGCAGGAAGCATAGTCCTAGTTGCTTAGAGGTCCTTTGCATGGGAGACTATGAGCAGTGCACTGGGTTAGCGACATTCTGAAATTCAGGTATTCAGCCTCTAACTCTGGCCTTGCGCCCTATTAGTGTTAATTAACAGGGTTTGCCAGGGAAGTTGGTCCCCTGCCAGGACCATGAGGCCTCTCCTGCTTCCTCCAGCTGATGCTTGCTGTACTGCCACCTTTTCCCCACAGACCCGTTCTGGCCAAGGGAAGAGGGTTTCAGCTGCTGGCTCAGAGGCCACTTTACAAGTGCTATTCAGTAACAAGGCAACACCATTCCCCTTGTGCCAGACACCAGCTGCTCCCTCACTGGGAAAACAAGAACTTAAAGCTGTTCTTGGCTGAGTCTTCAGCTCCTTGGCAGCACCGAAGCCATAGATTTTGATTCCCAACCCCACCCTGCCCATCTCCACCTGTATTTTCTTGATTGATGCTAAACACTGCAATGCGTATCAGCACTGGCAAGGGGGACTTTTCTAGAGGCTTTATTTTCCTTGCCTTTTGCAATGGCTGCCCTGTTTGGAAGCTAACATATTTATTGGGTGGCCACTCAAACTGTACCAGGCTTATGCGAGCTGCTGTGAGAAGGATGAACAAGGAGTCTGCTAATCGTATTAAATTATTGGGCTTCTGGAAGAATAAAGGAGTGAAACAATAACTATGAAGGAGAATAATACACACAGCAGGAGAGGAAGAGCTCAGAATATGATGGGGGGAGGAAAGGGAAGGCTTGGGAAATGCTATCTTGGTTCAGTAGCAGTTGGTTGTGCATTGCCAAGGCAAACATCCCAAAGCGCTGCAGTGTGCAGGATGGCTCATGACAAGAAAAAGGTTTCTAGGGTAAGAGCACAAGTGGGATTGTGAGCAGTGAATGAGATAAGAAAATTCACTTTCAGAGCCAGGAGACAGTGAGGTCATAAGGATTTGGAGATCCATAAAAATTTCTTTACATCTATAATATAGAACACACGTGCAGGGGTGGGGAAAGGTTTGGGATACTGGAGAGATGCTGATGGAGAGGAGAAAAGGAAAAATCATGAATAGTCTTGAATATGATGATTTAGAGCTTGGGAGTTATTCCCATGGCAGTGAAAAGTCCTTATCAGATTTAAGGAGAAATGCAATGCATCTGATTTGCTCCTTAGAAGTTTTACTGCAACAGTGCGGAGATTAGGTTGGAATAGGCAAAGCAGATGCACCGAATCCTATTAGGAAGTTTTTTATAGCTAAGCAGGCAGGAGCTATGGAGAACTGCACAGAAGCAGTTACAGTGGAGAGAGTGGCAGGTGAGCAGATTCAAGGGACTTCTTGGAGTTCAAGTGATTTGGTGAATGATAGAATATGAGTGAAAAGACAGGACAGTAAAACTTGACCTTCTCTTTGAAAATTAGTTCAATGAAACACACTTGATCACATTACCACAAAGGTCTCTCAAGGCACTAAATTTAATTTCTCTTCAATTCCTTGTCTTGAAGTCTCTTTTTGAAGTAATGCCCTCTAATAATATTAAGGTAACTCTTCTGCACTGAATGAATTTGTGCAATGGCAAAATCAAACATCCCAATGGGCATTCACAGGTTGTCAGTGGCCACAGGAGTGCTTCCACTTCTTCTCTCTAAATTCTGAAAACTTTTCCATGCTCAGTGTGTTAAAAGGCCTAGCAGTCCCCTTGGGGAAGATCATGTGGGATTTGATGCATCTCTATAATGAGAAGGAATAATTCTCTTCTTTTATTTTATTAAGAAACAAATAGCAATGAGACAGTTTCAAAACTGATTAATAGAACAGTTTCAATAGTTAATACATTATACATTGTTATCTTAATGGTTATCCATAGTACAAGGTGCAGACAGTATATCCTGTCCAAACACTAGTCATACAAATATTCTCATTGAATTAAGCAAAAGTAGTTGTATATCTATCTTAACTATTCTGTATATACAGATACAAAATGGTCCTTCTTTTGTATCCCCTTTTTTTGTTTAGTCCTGTTAGAGATGGGTATTCCATTGGCATCTAAATATTATAGGTGCTTGATTTCATCAAAACAATCCAACCCAGTCCAGCAGTCCACAATAATAGTGGGTTATCTGCAGGAGTGGCAGTGTCAGAAGTTGTTGACTTGAGCCTTTCACAGCTCAGCAAATTGCTCAAGCAATGACCGTGACTCATCCACATGGCTGACACTGACAAAGGATCTTCGAACTTCGGTACAGGGTTACAGGAATAAAGCCTAAGGGTACTTAACTGATCTTATCAGATATCAGAGTTACATTTCTTGTTATATAGGTTTTGCTTTATCTTGGTCTTAACCATCCAGCAGAAAAGTATAAAAATGAGGTCTATAAAGTAAAGCCATATTAATAGGCTGAGAAGGAATAATTCTTAAAGCTTACTGAATTTTCAGTCCAGCAAGAGGCCTATCAGCTAACTGGATCATCAAAAAACTTTGCTTTCTCAATTGAAATGTCACCTGATCTTCAAGCGCCATCCACAAGGGATCTGTACCCAGCACTCACAGCAATCTTTGCTCTCTCTTATTGAGATCCAGTCCCATCCATGCTGTTCATTTGTTTCATTCATTCAAGAATTTATTGAGCCACTGCCATGTGCCAGGCACTGCAACAGTTTTGGGGAGATGACAAGGGCAAGAAAGCCCAGAGGAAGCTTCCCTTTGTGCAGAGCAAACAGAATGAGCAAGTAAACAGATCCACAAGCCAGAGCATTTCTAGAAACTCAAATGGTACAATGGGGCAGGGAGGTCTACTACTTGGGAAAAGAATAGAATTTATGCTTTATGAAACTGATGTTGCTTTTGCTTTGATAAAAAGACATGAAAGAGTGAATGTGACAGGAATGGGAGATGGTTGATAAGCCCAGAATGATCAACATGAAAGCCCTAAGGTAGTCTCAAGTGACCAAACAGAGAAGCCAGTCTTTGGGGCAATAGAGATGGTGCTCTCTGGGCAGGTATCCTCAAGCAGGGAGAAGCTGGGCCTGTCCAGTATGGATAAATGTTCCAGTGTGTCTGTTTCATAGTTATATCCAGTTGACTTATTTTACTCTCTACTTTCCATATTGGCACTCCATGGGTTCCCAGGCTAATTGGATTATTTGCATACATATTGTTTCTTGCTAAAATTCTACACACCTCGAGGGCAAGGGTATATCATATACTTCATCTAGTTTTCCCCACAAGTTCTAGCACAATGCTAGAAACACTACTAGGTGCTCAATAAATTCTTGCTAGTTCAATTGAATTTGCAGTAATAGGGTCATTTTTCATAATATAAAGTGTGAACAAAAGGAATATCTGGTGAACAGCACAATGACACTAGAAAACAAGGTCCTAAAACAGACAAGTTGTTCCACCAAGACTTGAAGGATACAGTTTCTTTTCTAATTTTTGTCATCCCCAAAGTTGTTAAGGAGCCATGTGAGCTTAGGAAGTGATTTTCTATGACAGCTGTCTACATTTTGGAGAGGAAGGAATTTTCCAGGACATGCCATTGGTAATTGCAATGATGATATTCGCTGCTGAAAAACAAGAATGGGGAGGGGGAGAGAAAATTTACTTTCAGCATCCAATAGCCCAGGTAAAGGACAAGGAACAAGGGCAAGGGTAGGAGCTCCAGGATGGAGAAGGACCATTACCCAGAACCCCAAAGTAAAGGAGGCATGGTGTGAGCAGGGAATTTGAACAATGGTCAGTAAGAAAAGAGACACAGGTGGAGGAGTGGACCGAGGCCAGATGTCCACCTACATTAACCAAGGTAGCTACATAGAGACAGAAGGAAGATAAATGGGAGAGTGAGAAGATAAGGAGTGTGGTTAGTCCCAAAGCAAGAAATCATGGGATCTCAGAGGATCATCTTGGAGAATATCAACAGGAAGCCTGATTACAGCCATAACATCATTTTTAACTTATTTCCATTAATAGCCTCTTAGATGTACATTCTGTGACAACAGTCCACAATGTGATGTTTTATTTTGTGTCCTCTCTTGACATCATATTTTTCTGTTATAGGGATCTTCGTGGCTATCACCTCTGTTGCCATGGTAACACTTAAAAATACATTATCACTTCAAAGTGCTCCATCACGCACTTAATTATGTTAGGCAAGATTGCAACTTCCTGTCTTGCTGGATTCTTTTTCTCCTTACTAGCTTAGAAGAAGCAAGCTCCAGTGCTGGAGAGCGCTTCCTGGTAAGGAAACAAGGACACATTCTAGTTGTCCCTTGGCAAGAAGCTGAGGCTATCACGACTGCAATCTATGCAAGCTGAGTACTGATGATAACCATATCCATTTGAAAGAGCATCCTTCCCTTGTCCAGGCTCAGGTAGATCCCAGCTCCCATCAATGTCTTGTTTACAACTTTGAAGGCTCTGGAGAGGATGTAGCTAAGATACGTCCTAAGTCTGACCTATGGGAACCGAAAGATAATAAATATTTGTTGTATTACTTTGAAGTTGCTAAATTTTTAATAACAGCTTTATGTAGAAGATCCATGCAACAATTTTGTCCATGTGTACTTTCTGACACTCTAACAGGCTATGGTCACAGCATTAGCCCTCTTTGTTGGAAGTCTCTGCTTTGTATTTGTCCTCTGATGGTGGTGACGAGGGTGAGCAATGACTAGCTTTTTCTCCTCGGATCCTTGAATAATAACGGGGCCACGTTTAATACATGTCTACTGATGACATTTTCCCCCACAACTTTTCAAATAATTGATGCCAAATTGATTAGATTTTTAATGGGAAACCACAGGGTAAAACTTGTTTTGCAAGTGTCTGCATCTGAAATGGATCACAGGGGGCTAAAAAGTGACAACTGCATGATGATGTATATTTAAAGCCAACTTTTCAGTGGAATCTTCTTGATTATCAAGGTCCTTCATTTGTACAGTCACTGGGAAAATTTTTAAAAAGATCTATTTCCTCTTATAGTCTACTATCAAAAGCACTGCCTCTCATTATGAATAATCAAACACCACTCTGGAGAAGGACAGCCATTTAGCTTTTAAGACCTACTGTTCAAGTGAGGAGTAAAATATTCCTTTTATAAAGCTGATGTGATGCTTTTTCTTGGATAATTTAATACTTTGAAAAGTGGCAATGTTCTTGCTCCAACTTCTGGTTAACTAATCTGTTTGAGGAGTTGCTTTGCTGAGAGCACTCCAATGATTATGTTAAAAAAAAAAAAAACTGTTTTTGAGTTTCTGAAACCAAGTACTTGTTCCTTTCTTGGTTATTGTTTGGCATTATTATTCTTTTGCTTCTGGTACTGTAGATTGAATCCAGTGCCTTTCCACTGAGCTACAACCTATGTCATCTTTTTGTTTTGGTTTTGAAACAAGAGTCACACTAAGTTACTCAGGCTGGGCTTGATCTTCGATTTCTCCTGTCTCAGACTTCCCAAATCTTTTTTTGTCTGTATTTTAGGAAAGGGTCTACAGGATGTTCAGGGTCTCATTGCTATATCAGACTAGTAGTGATTTTCCTGTGTACATCCTCCTGAGTGCTGGGATTACAGGCACATGCCACCACATCCAGTCTCAATGGCCATCTCAGCGAGTGCAGAGGGCGGGGCCAGCATGGCAGGCTGGAGGAATGAACCCACAGCCCCTGTACCTGCTTTCTGACCCTTTAACTCCTTGGACTATTTGGCTGGCCCTTCAAATCTTGAAATTATAAGCAAGTGAAGCCAAGTCCAGTTTTTGTTTCTGTTTATCTATATTTGTTTCCTATGCAATTATAACACAGATTTTAGACAGGAACAGTATGTGACTTAGTGTAATTTTTTTTCCATGAAACAACCAATAAATACATACTGAAGAGAATTAAGCCTGAGGTTTATTGGAATATGACACATCTGCATAATGATCAACAAAGTATTTGGAACTGCAGGATGCAGGTTTGTGTCACAGCTTCAAATATCTTAATCTACATAATCTTGAAGGAAACTGCTGATGACCTGAACACTCCTGACTTTTCATCAGCACCTCAAGTCTAGACAAAGCATTTTTCATAAAACAGAGTGCTTAACATGAGACCAGTATTGCTATGACTGGTCAGTGCACTCCGGGAGCCCTGGCCAGGGCTGTGAGGAAAGGAACATACATGAGAGAAATAAAAATAGGATGGAAAGACCAACAAAAGTTAAAAAAAAAGAGAAAGTGTAACAGGAGGACTAAATACAAAACTGAGATGCAATAACTAATAGTAGTTTCTACTAAGCAACAAGCAGCCAGAAAATTTCACTAAATTCAAGTATCAAAAATATGAAGACAACCAGCATTTTGGCTTTAGGCTTTCAAGGTCAGTGAGGACTCAGGACATAGGACAACCTGTACTACAACATCATGTAACTCAGTTGTGTCCCAGGTTTTCTGAGCAAGGAGATTATGGAGCCACAGAGGAATGCGATTGATGATGTAGAGTGTGCCTAAGGAGAATCACATGGAGAGAAAACCTTCTCTCAGGCTTTCACAGAGAGCAAAGTGTTCAAGCAATGGCCATGACGCATGCACATGGCTGACACTGACAAGAGATCTACAAAGTGCAGTGCAGTGTTTCAGCATGAATCCTGAGTGGATTTGACTGACCTTTTCAAATACGAAAGTTACATTTCTTGTTATATAGGTCTTGCTTTATTATGGTCTTAACCATCCAGCAGAAATGTATAAAAATGAGATATTAAAAAGTAAAGCCATATTAATATGTTGAGCTTCAAAAGGCTCACGTCAGCAAATTCTGACATTGTCAGTCCCATGGATAACCCATTACTATTATAGACTACTAGACTATATTGGATTATTTTGCTGAATTCATGCACTTACAATATTTAAATGGTAATCGAATACCCATCTCTGACAAAACTAAATAGAAAAAGGGGGATATAAATGAAGGACCATTTTGTATCTGTATATACAAAATAGTTAGGATGAACTACTTTCTATTAATTCAATGAGAAGAAAGATTTGTTCCAATAGTGTCTGTAGGCAGAGTATCATGTGTGCATCTTATACTATGAATAACCACTATAAAGACAAAACATGCAATGCATTAATTATTGAAACTGTCCTACTAACCTGTTTTGAAACTGTCTCATTGCTATTTGTTTCTCAATAAAATTAATAAAACAAAACAAAGCAAAACAAAAAACCCAAAGAATCTGAACTGGGTGTGGTGGTGCAAACCTGTAATTCCAGGATTACAGAGGCTGAGGCAAGAAGCTTGGTACAATTTAGGGAGGGCAGCCTGAACTACTGTGGGATACTCTGTATCAAAACAAACAAGCAAGGAAACAAACAATAATGAGAGGGCCAACCAAATAGCAGGCTTACCTTGCAGGCCTCACCCCTGGGTGTGGGAGGAAAATTGAGATTTGGCATAGTGGCATGTTTCTGTAATTCCAGCTCCTGGGAAGCTGTAAGCAGGCAGATCACTGTGAATACAATCTAGTAGTGAGATCCTGAACCTGTAGACCCTTTCCTAAAATAAACAAAAGGAATCTGAAATAAGAATACAAAAGGATTATGTGGAGAAATCCAGAAATTTTAATAAATATTTATTGCAAGGTCTGTCTTTTCTTCCTTGTTCTTCAGTGTCAGTCTGTCATTTACTCGGAATACTTGAAGACAGGCTTCCCTCTCTAAATTGTAGCAAGCTTCTTGCCTCAGCCTCTGTAATCCTGGAATTACAGGTTTGCACCACTACACTGAGAACAGCCAATAGATTAGAAACCAAGATATCTGTCAATATATCAATCTATCACCTTTCATCTATATAGCTTTCTAAAAATAAAAGTCTGATAGAAAATCACAAAAGATATAGAAGTAATGATCAAGGAGATTATGGGGTCAAAGAGGAAAGTGCTTGGTGATGTACAGTGTGCCTAATAGGAGTCACATGAAAAGAAAACATTCTCTCAGGCTTTCACAGAGAGCAAATTGGTCAAGCAATGGCCATGACTCATCCACATGGCTGACACAGACAAAGGATCTACAAAATGTGGTACAGGGTCCCAGGATAAATCCTGAGGGGATTTGACTGACCTTAATTAGATACAAAAGCTACAATTCTTGTTACGTAGGTCTTACTTTATCTTGGTCTTACCCATCCAGCAGACAAGTATAAAAATGAAGTATAAGAAGTAAAGCCATATTATTATCTGTGTTGTAAAAGACTCAAGTCAACAACATCTGACATTGCCAGACATACAGAAAACCCAATACTGTTATGGAGTACTGGACTATTTTGGACTATTTTGCTGAATTCACACACCTATAATATTTAAATGAGAAACCTGAACCAAAAAAGGGGATATTATTGAATGAACATTTTGTATCTATAGATTCAAAATAGTTAAGATAGATATACAGCTACATTCTCTTGATTCAACGAATAGAGGGATCTGTTTTAATAATGTTTGCAAATAGAATATTATGTCAGCATCTTGTACAACCATTAAGAAATAACCATTAAGAAAACAATATGCAATATATTAATTATTGAAGCTCCCCTACTAATTTGATTTGAAACTGTCTCTTGCTATTTGTTTTTCAATAAAATTATGGAAAAAAACAAAAAGTTAAAAGATGTAGAAGTAATAATAGTGAATAGTATGTATTTGAAAAGATCCATAACCTCATTAAAAATAATGGAAATATAAGTTAAAGACTATTTCCATAAATAGTTGAATGGATCAATAAATTGTCATCAGTGTTAACCAAGTGTACAAGTATGTATTCCCAGCACTTTGGAGGATGAGGCAGGAGGAACACTGTGAGTCTGAGACCTGGCTGAACTACAAAGTGCGTTCAAGGCCAGCCTGAAGCACATATTGTGACTGGGCCATAAAAGACCAAAAACAATTGTCGTTAGTTCATATAATAAGGTATTAGGGTGGTAACCAATGAACTACAGCTATCCCCACAAAAACACACTGGCACAATGCAATTAGAAGGGTGTACAGAATGTTGTATTTCTTAAGCTCGGTATTATGTACACAAGAGTGCTGTATTCCTTAGACCTTTTTACACACGTTAAAATATACTTTTGCATGTAATGAATACTGGAGCTAAGCTCAAAAGGAGTTAAGAGCATTTTCCTGCATGGAGAGTTTTGTCATATCTTGTCCCAGTGGACTGTGTAGATGGGGTAGGCGGGCTCTGTAGGAAACTGTGAACTGTGAGTTTCCTTGGCTGGAGGAGAAAGTAGCCTCTGCCTCAAATGGTCTTTAGGGATATTAAACAAATACACAAACTATGGCATTAAAAAAATGTTTATTTATTTGATACAGGTTCTCACTATGTAGTTCAGACCCCTAGTGATCCTCTTATCTCAGCCTCCTCAGCACTGGGATTACAGGTGTGAACTACACCTGGTTTTGAATGGGCACAGTGCACCGGGGGTTCCAGGGCCAGCATGACATGAGGTACTGGGGATCAAACTCATGTTCTTGTGCTTGCCAGGCAGGTGCTTAGTCTGCCAAGCTGTCTCCCCAGCCCAAGACATGAATTAAGATTACATATATCATGACTTAAAGTTGTCATGGGATTTTTGCTTTCCTGAATGAAGTCAGGGAAATCATAGGACTCAAATCTTATCTCCATGAAGGGAGGAAAGTGCTCACTCACTGTATGCTCTAGTTTGATGTTTGTATCCAAATCAGGAAATTTAACCCCAAGTGTAATAATATTTAGTAGTGGGGTCTCTAAGAAGTGATGTGCTATGACAGTTGAAGGATGATATTAACACTAGGGAAAGGGTTGGAGGAAAGTAGGGAGGCTTCTGACACCACCTGGTGAGGATGTTTGTCACCATGGAGGGAAGTGACAACTCTGTACCTTAAAGTAGAGGAAATGCAGTCCCCATCAGGCACTGCGTCTGCTCACACCTTTGTCTTGAGCTTCCCAGCCCCAGCTCCCCCGAAAATGAATTTCTATGGCTTATACATTACAGAGTTTCAAGTATTTTGTTGTAGCAGCACAAACAGACTAAGACACTATACATTATAAAGGAACATTGGAGGACAAAGAAAGATGCTTGGGATTATCAACCGTTAAGTTCTGCTCTTTCAAATTTCTTTGTAATGGGTTAAGAAAAACAAATGGGATGATAGATATAAAATAGCCCGATATATAGTAAGTAAAATAAACACTAGCTCATATCGTTATCATTACCTTATTATAAGGTGGAAATAAAAATGATTTATTATATTTTCTATGCAGTACTATTATGGGAATTTCCCTATATATAGTTCTACTAAAATGTAATCAATTGAACTTAGGAGAATTAATTTAACAGATTTATGGCCCATGAAAGATTGTGGCTATTGAAGTTTCTTGTATTTGTAGTGCTCAAACAATTTGCTTAATTCACAGCAGCCATCAGAAGGCATAAATCTCCCCCAGAAGGGAGATGTGGAAACACTAGTCACTGTGTACAAATTGACCGCTGATTTTATTCTTGAGTTCATCTTGTAGGGGGAGAGCCTAGGGGCTGCTTGCAAAGTTAAGACTTTGAAATTTTCCCTGAAGTTTCTTCTCTTGTTGTGCTAAATTAGGCTTAGCTGTAAAACAACCAAGCAAACAGAAACAACACAGGAATTAGCAAAAGCTGAATCACCAGTGTGAGCTCAGTATGGATGGTAAAGTGTACCATCGAATAGGCACAGATTAACGAGGAATTGTAAAGATACTAGTAACTTTTAAAAGAAGTAGGGCCTGCCAGATAGCCCAGTGTATTAAAGTGCCTATTTAGGCAGCGCAGGGACCAGGGTTTGATCCTCTGAATGCCCTGTCAGCCCCACCCACGGAGTGCTCTGAAATAGCAACAGAGACTGGGTGTGATGGTGTGCACCTATAATCCAGTGCTTAGGAAGCTGAAAACAGTAAGATCACTATGAGTCCACTCTGTGTAGTGAGACCCTATATGCCCATACTATATGCATTTTTAAACAAAATTAAATTAGGAATTTGAGGCATTCAAGTATGTTTTTATATAACCTACAGGATTGCTTTTGAGTCACTTGAAGAGGCAATGAAATATGTGTAATAGGTAATTTTAAAAGAAAGAATCAGCCAGTCTTTTTAAAAAATCACTCAAAGGAGAAGTCCATCGTATGTACTTTTTCCTCCATTCTCCATTGGCAGTTTACTATTTCTACAGGGAAAGTAATGCACAGCATCTAAATATCTGAAACTAAACAGGGCTATGGTGCATTTGTTTGTGTTCCTTTCTTGCTTTCTTTGTATGCCTTTTCTTTTATGCTGGATAATCTTTGATTATGTTCATTTTGCATCTTTATAGAACTGTATATAAAATGGGCAAAAAATCCAGACAGAAGCATATGTCTGTTGATGACCTGATTTCAAGATGAGAAAGAAAAAAGGTATGTCTATATGTTTTATGTATTTCCTAGGAACAAAAATGTGATTTTCCAGCTGTTACTGACTTGCCGAAGTACATATTCCCCACAGAGCAAATGTGCTTCCATTCTGTTCCCATTGAGATGATTTGCTGATTCTGATCAACTCCAGGTCCAGAGTCTGCCAGGGAATTATTCTGATGATTGCCCTGATTTCAGGCTGCCTCTAACTTAGCAACACTCAACCCTAAGTTGTTTCCCTCCAAATCTTTCTTGCCTCTGTCTTATTCCCTTGCTCAGTGGTCCATAATCCACCCTTCTCTGTCACTGAGGAATTGAAGCATATTCTTCTATGCTATCATTACAGAACATCAGTGTTGTAATTAGTTTGTAATTAGGACCATCCCCCAAATCCATCATTTCTTCATGCTCTTCCCCCACTAGCTTTATAAACAGGCCAGTATATTATTCTTGCCCACAAACAGAAATCAATCTATACTACATTCCCTGGTGTAATGTACATTAGCTTGCCATTGTAGATAAAATTTGTGCTTACTTAAAGATCTGTCATTTCACATAAAACATTGCAGACCTGCAGTAAATAAAAATGCATGCCTGTTTAGACATTTTTAAGAACAGAATTATTTTGAGCAATATAATCTGCTCACAAATGAAGTCATGGGATGAATGTATCATATGCCAAAAATGATGAGCCTCAAGGAATTGGTTTACATTTTGACGAATTTTCTTCATAATTCATTGGCATGATAGCCAATGGATTTCCTGTTGGCCTATGAACAAAGGATTTTTGAACAATGATGTAAAAGGTGCAGCAGAAAGGTACTAAGTGCAATTTAGTGAATTCTTTGCTTATATAGTGTTTTATTTTGCTTTTCAGTTGTGATGCGCTGTTTGGTTAATTTCATTTCTTCTTTCTATTTACCTTGGAGTAATTTAACTTAGACAATTTCATAAATGAAAGGTTATTTTAATAATTAATCCTGAGTTATTAACTTCAAGGCAAGTTAGTTCAATTGTAAACATCCCTTTCTGTTTTCAGCTCACGTTAAATGAACTCTTAAGTAGGTTAAGACTCTGAAGATGCCTATTAAAAAAATAGGAGAACTTAAAGATGTTATTCCTATAACCTTTGTATCACTTCTACTTTTATGCCAGAAATGTGTATACAATAGGAACAAGATAAAAATCGGCAGCTAAGAATAAACTATTAGACTTCTCACACTTTATATTTCCTGAATTAAAATTTTATAAGGTCTGAGGCTTGTTTTAAAGTCATGGTTTAAAACCACCTACAGGAAGAGTAGTGAACACAGTATTACAAAGATCTAAATGCAAAGTTGAATCTATAGTAGGATACAAGAGATTGGGTGTTGTCTAGCCTAAGTACTGCAAAATGTAATTAACTCTTCTCTTCAGGAAAAAAAAAACACTGAGAAATAACAAACCAAAACCAAAACTAATTAGAAAACTGAAAGATCTCCTAACCACAGACTTCAAAAAACTAATTATGAAAAAGAAAATAAAACATAATATGAATGTTAACAACACCCAGTTAAACAAAGCAGTTTTTAAAGTGACATGTACTATGATTATACCAATTAAACTGAAGTCAGATATCCCTCTGAATTAGATTAACTAAAACTTTGATTTTCTTTGAATGTTTTGTAAGCCTGGTCTTAACAGAGAAAAGAATACTGTTTGTTCTCAAAGTTTGTAATTCACTTAATGTATTACTGAAATACAAGAGAACTTAGAAATGTTTGAAAGAGTAAGTCTAGGAAGTTTTCTTTATATCCTATAGCATGCATGTAGGTATGTATTCATTCACTCAGAGTTTGTTTTTCTGGTGGTGGACTGGGGGCAGGGGATACACCATGCCCCAATACTATGCAAGGACCAGGCATTAATATGATGTATGACTCTGACAATGCCTCTATGCTTGCTGTTCTTACATTATGTCGTGCTGAGATATCCAGTAAGCAAGCAAACATGTAAAAGTTTTGCTTATTTTTCTGTATTTCAGATAGGAAATAATAGGATGCTGCAGTAAAAAAGACTGGGTAGCACTTAAGTTGAGTGCTAAAAGATGCTTTTCTTTTTATTTTTTTTAATAATTTCATTGGAAACAAAAAGCAATAAGACAGTTTCAAAACTGATTAGTAAAACAATTTCAATAATTGATACATTGCATGTTGTTGTCTTAGTGGTTATTCACTGTACAAGATGCAGACATGAGGGGCCAGGGAGATGACTCAATGGATTAAATGCTTTCCTAGCAAGTGCAAGGGCCTGAGTTCAATCCCCAGTTCTGCCAACAAACAAACAAAAAACAAGATGCAGACATGATATCCTGTCTACAAACAGTATTAGAACAAATCTTTCTGTTCATTGAATTAAGAGAACGTAGCTGTATATCTATCCTAGCTATTTTGTATATAGAGATACAAAATAGTCATTCATTTGTAACCTCTTTTTTGTTTAGTTTTGTCAGAGAAGGGTATTTTATTGTCATTTAAATATTATAGATGTGTGAATTCATCAAAATATTCCAATATAGTCCACTGGTCAATAATAGTAGTGCATTTTCCATAAGACTGTCAATGTCAGAAGTTGTTGGCTTGAGCCTTTTATAGCTCAGCATATTAATATGGCTTTACTCTTTATACTTCATTTTAATACTTTTCTGACGGATGGTTAAGACCAAGATAAAGCAAGACCTATATAACAAGAGATGTAGCTTTTGTATCTGATTAGGTCAGTCAAATCCACTCAGGATTTATCCTGAAACCCTGTACCTTACTTTGTAGGTCCTTTGTCAGTGTCAGCCATGTGGATGAGTCATGACCATTGCTTGACCAACTTGCTCTCTGTGAAAGCCTTGACCGATTTCTTTCCATGTGACTCTCAGGCACACTCTACATCATTAATCACTTTCCTCTTTCACCCCATAATCTCCTTGATCAGAAAATTTGGGACATAACTAAGTTACATGATGTTACACTACAGGTTCTCCTATGCCCTGAGTATTCACTGACATTGTGAGGCTAGGGACAAAATATTGACTGTCCTTGCAGCCCTTTTGTTTCCCTAAGTTTTGGTCTGCAAACTTAGGCTGTTAACCCTCCAGAAGAGAAGCTTATTGTTATTATCCTGCAACATAGGCAGTTGAGCTTAACCTCACTACCTGTCTGGATATCAAACATAAAATATGTTTTTAAATCAGAGTGGTTAAGATAACATTCGATATATCTATGTATATAAACAGGATAGCTTGGACAACTGTACTATGGATTTCTGCTGGTCTATGGAGAGGAGCAGATAATTCTTAATTAGTTTTGTCTCCTTTTTTCAGTTCTTTCTACTTTTTCCCCTGTTAATTTGCTATATATTTCTTTCTTCTTTCAATTTTGCATGTATATATTTGTTAATATGAATCACTGGTTGGAAGATAGCACTATGAATTACGACAAATACTGTGAAATTCATATTACTTTGTTATGTGAAATTCTGTATCATTTGTAATTTTTGTTTTAATACTATTTTGTACTCTCTATAAAACAGGAATAAAATGGAGATTTGAAGGGTGAGAATCTGGGGGAGTAGGGTGAAGAATGACCCAGAGTGAACACCAGGGCAAAATGGTTCAGAGGCAGAGACCTTGTGGTCAACACCTAGTAGTGCTAGGTGGGAGTGGGAGGGGTGAGTGGGATAAGCGGAGGTTGAGAATCTAGCTCAAGTGTAGTCCTGTACAGACTCAGAAGCAGAGTCAAGATTTTGTGATTGTGAAGAGCACTAGGAAGCCACTGAGATCTTTCTGGGAACATGAGGCGATGTAAACTGTGTTAAATGTGGCATGATTACTCTGGCTATTCCACAGGGACAGAGCTGAGTGCATACAGTAGATGCGAGCTCAGGAGAAGGTTCTATGGTGATCTGACTGGGACACTTGGGTGGGACTTTGGGGGCAATGAAGAAGGGAAAAACACTAACAAACATGAGGCCTCACCAAAGTCTTGATGTGAACAGTGAGGTTGGGAAAGGGATCAGAATATACCCCAGTTTTCAGATGAGTATCTTTCCTATTGGCAAAGGAAAGAAAAAGAAATTTTTCCCAACCCAGAGGTGTGCATTTCTTGAGTAAGTATTAAAGAGTAATAACACAGAGATCACTACTTAAAAGAAAAGATGTTACATTCACAAAAAATATACTCATATGCTATGTTATGGGGAAGAAAGTTACTGTACCTTCTAAGTAGTGGGGTTTTAGGTCCCAATCTTCCAATTCTTCGTTACTTAGTAAATTATTGAATATCCTTGTGCTGAAATTTCTTTATCTGCATCATTACAATATTTACACCTAATGTTAAATTACTACAAAGCGTATATGAAATGTAAAACCTGTACTAAGAGATAAATAAGTTTATTAAATTGTTTCAAATATGAACATTGTATTTCCAACACAGTTGAAATGTGAGCATCCTATAATGTCAACATATAAAGGAAGTTTTTATATAAATGACCAAGAAGATCTTCCTAACTTTTTCTACCTGGAGTTAGACTTCTAATACCTTGTACTATGAAATAAACCATTCGTTGTAATCAAAATGATAGTAATCAGCATTTTTAGTATGGAAAAAGTACATTATTATAAATATTATAGGATATCATAATATATAATATTGCATAGCATACTTATTTGAATAAAATATTCCCTATTGGACTTCAAGGAGGTGCATTTATTTTCATTAAATTTATGAAATTCTAAACCTCATTTGACTTCCAACCTTTTTTTTTTTCGTTGTATTTGTTGTTACAGGGTCTCACTACGCAACTCAGATTCATAGTGATCCTCCTGCCTCAGCCTCCCCAGCGCTGGGATTGCGGGCATGTGGCATTACACAAGGACTCAGACTATGTGGCCAGCTCAGCTCTCCCTAGGGTCAGGGCTGGTGTGGCACATGGTGCTGGGGATCAAACCACAGTCCCAGCATATATGGAGCCACAGAGGAATGTGATTGATGATGTATAGTGTGCCTAAGGAGAGTCACGTGGAGAGAAAACTTTCTCTCAGGCTTCCACAGGGAGCAAATTGGTCAAGCAATGGCCACGATTCATCCACATGGCTGACACTGACAAAGGATCTACAAAATGTGGTACAGGGTTACAGGATAAATCCTGAGGGGACTTGATTGACCTTATCAGATACTAAAGTTACATTTCTTGTTATATAGGACTTGCTTTATCTTGGTCTTAACCATCCAATAGAAAAGTATTAAAATGATGTATACAAAGTAAAGCCGTATTAATATGCTGATCTGTAAAAGGCTCTATAGTCAACAACTTTTGTGGATAACCCACTACTATTGCGGACTGCTGGACTGTGTTGGAGTGTTTTGGTGAATTCGAGCACCTTTAATATTTAAATGCCAATAGAATACCAATCTCTGACAGGACTAAACAAAACAAGGAGATACAAAGGAAGGACCATTTTGTATTTGTATATACAGAATAGTTAGGATAGATATATAGCTACTTTTGCTTAATTCTATGAGAAGAAAGATTGGTAGCAATAATGTTTGGACAGGATAACCTGTCTGCTTCTTGTATAATGGATAACCACTAAGAAGATAATAATATAAAATGTATTATTATTGCATCTGTCCTATATATAAAAAAGAAGTAATAGTGTTTGGACAGGTTATCATGTCTGCATCTTGTACTATGAATATCCACTATGAAGACAACAATAGGCAATATATTAATTATTGAAACTGTCATATTAATTGGTCTTGAAACTGTCTCATTGCTGTCTGTTTCTCAATAAAATTAATTAAAAAACCCCCACAGTCCCTATGCTTGCCTAAGGAGGCAGAGCTGTCTCACCAGCCCTGACTCCCAAACTTCTGACATTGTTTTCTACTGCAAAGTAAAAAAAATGAAATGGAAAGTACTCTTTATAATCCACAAATTATGATCAACTGAATGAAAAGGGTGTGTGTGCATGCGTGCACATGCAAGGGCACAGGCACATCTACGGTTGTGCGGATGTGTCTGTGAGTAGATGTAATTGATCCAGGCACAAAAGAGCAGCAAATAGATGATTTCAAATAGAAGAGGTCTCAAAGGGAACACAGTCCTATGTTGGACCAAATCTTTATGAATAAAACTCCATTAACTAATTATACTGTTTTGAAACATATTACTGAACTATATTATGTGAATTAAAACCTAGAACTGAAGTGTAATTTCCACATATGGTGGAGAGTTAATTATGAAATATATTGTCCATTGCACAAAACACTGTGGATAATGATGTTTATGTAGGGTCCAAGAGTGAATGACAGGAAACAAATGCCATCATCATCCTATTTCACACTGATAAAATCAGTTTATTAGATTTACTTCTGTGACACACTTTTTCTTAAAAAAATGGAAATTAATACAGTCTCATTGTATGAAACTGAAAAAAGTACATGAAACCATTACCAAGAATCTCTGTTTTTAGTGTCACTAGGGTTAACATTTTAGAGTATTTTTTCAGAAGTGTTACATGAGCCACTTGTATATTTTTAATGTTACAAAATGAAATGACAAAGCTTATTTAACATTCTATTCTACTTTTTTCACTTCACGTTGTATTGTGAAAAATTCCTCCAATAATGACATGTTCCTGTAATTATAATTCTATTTGGCAGCTAATTTCCCCATGTATTGTTTAAATTTCATTAAATGTATTGATTCATTTATATAAATTAACATTTCTGTGGAGTACATTATTCTGTATCAGGCAAACAGCATATTTAATTTAAGTCTTTCTATGTAAACCTGAAACATCATGTTCTTTGTATTCATAGGTGGGTTCATTGGTTGTTCAGCTTGTTGTTAAAGTTTTGAATTCTTCTGTTGATAAGAATTCATGCCTTTTCCCCCCTAATTTCTAACTAGTTATTTCTAATGCACTGGAAAAGCTTGGTCTATTCCATCAGCAGCTACTTATTTGCTTACTCACTGACCTTCTAAGATTTTTCTAGGTAGAAAATATATCTTAAGCAGAAAAATGGAGAATTATTTCACTCATTTCAGATATTTTATTCTAGATGCTTTTCTTTACCTATTGAATTAACAAAAGCTCCTAATTTCCCACTTTTCAGTACAATTATTCAAATACAGGATGACCAAAAAGTACATATTTTTGTTTAGTTTTACAAGACAACTTAACATGAAATATAAACATGATAGTTTTAACAAATTTATTCAATAATTTTTGTGTATGGTATATTTTACAACAATCAGTACAGCAGGCAACATTCCAATCTGGACAATAGCACCTAGTCTCTTTTTGAATTCTTTTTGGGTTCTTAACTTCTTTCATTAAACAACACACTGTACACAGTCACACTGGCCTTACCCTTTTTCTGTGGGTGGTGGAACTACACTTTAGCATCTATGCACTAAATGGGCAAGTGAAGACACCGATGATGGACGTCCTTGCTGGCGCTTTACTAGCTCATATTTTTCAAATATTTGGTCAGTTAGATGTCGGTCAGCTCTGTCAACACCACTCTTAGAATTATTATAGCCATGGGCCACTATCGGGAGCTTTTCATTTTTGTTTCTTCTTTCAAGGTCTGTCATTTATGTACTATGGATTGTTGACAAGCAGGGGATGTCTCCTTTGTCTTTCCATTTCATGTCAGAGGCTTTTTCTCTCTGATGCACTTCACCCTTTTTCAGTTTTTATTTTCCAGATCTCTTGACACTTTCTTCTTTTTCAGTCTCAGTGTCTCAAATGTGTGCATTGCTTGTAGTAGACATATATCCCTGAGTTCTCTCTCCTTGTCTCTGTCTCTCCTCTCTCTCTCTCTCTCTGTCTCTCTGTCTCTCTCTCTCCTCTGTTTATCTCTCTTGTCTCACTATATAGCTCAGGCTGACCTTGAGCTCACTATGTAGCCTAGGCTGGCCTCAAATGTGTAGTCATCCTGTCTCAGCCTCCTGAATGCTGGGACTGGAAGAGTACACCATTGCATCTAGCAAATTTTCAAAAAATAGATTAAAAAGAGGTGAAACTTTTGGAGGTGGTTCCTGTCAGAAAATGTGTTTGTTTTATCAGTAGAAAAAAAGCAAAAAGAACTCTGAGCACAAACTTTGGTGTTCCACTTGCTTGGAACAAATACATTTTTTCCCAAGATTTATTGGTAGATATTTGGAAGTACATAACGATCATATTCATCATAGTGAATTTGTACATGTATACAATATCTTAATGCTTTTTTTTTACCATCTCCTTCCCTTCCGTTGAACCGTTTTCCCCTCCCCATTTACAAAACCTTAGTTTTGATTTTCTTCCTTCCATTCTCTCTAATTTGTGGTCCCTTCCCTTCTATCTCTCTCCCTACCCTATTCCCTTACGCCCCTTCCCACTTGGACGTTGTCTTCCTTGCCTCAACATCCAGCCTTCTTCTGAGTGAATGAATATTGACTCAATTTAGCAAACCTAAAGTGAAAGCAATACTGTTAGAAAATCTTTACCACATTCTTTAGTGGAAGAAATATTCTTTGTCTCTATCTCTCTGTGTGTCTTTGCTTCTGTCTCTGTCTCTCTGTCTCTCTGTGTCTGTCTGTCTCTCTTTCTCTTTTCCTGTCTATCCTCACAGCTGACAAGAAGACAAAAATAGAAGAAAAGGGAACAAAGGAAAGAAAACCAAAAAAGAACAGGTGTTATTGGCCAAATAATGTCTGGAAGTTAATTAGCATCTCTAATAGGTAAAGAAATATAGATGAAGCCAAACAATCAGATGTTCTTACCCAATAAAGTAGAATATATAAAAATTGATACTAGTAGGTATGGGATACATTGAAAGCAATGATGGAGTATTTATTAATTTAAAAAAATTGTCCTTATTAGAAATGTTTCCTACATTTTACATATAAGTACATGTTAAAGTATTTACAATTGTACTATTGTGCTCACACCAATATAACATCAATAGGAAAGCTTATCAGGAAAATAGTTAAGAAAGAGAGAAAATTATTAGGATGGACAAGTATTTGGAAGCAATAAAAGCAAAAGTAAAGAGGAGAAAGGAAGAAAAAAATATTGCTAATGGAAAATACTTGAGATAACTGACACATTACTTTAAAGCTAAGCTGCAGAATTGTTAGCAATATTTAATTTTAAAATTACAAGTTAAATTATGTAAAGAAAAACATTAAAGAAACACGCATCCATCTTTTGAGAGTAGCCATCTGCAACAATGATGTTCACTTTTATATCACACAGTATATCAGCTTTACACAGCTCTGCATGACACTGATAGAGGTGCATTGTGATGTCAAAGTCAACAATGAGAATGAGCTCTAGGTCTTCCATTATAATTCCTAACAATTCAGTCGCTCTGCCAAAGACCCCTTGCTTTTGCAATCCTAGCCGAGAATACACATATATAATGTTATTTGTTTCCTGTGGAGTTGATTTGGTTTTGTCCTTCTTAGATGTGTGAAGACATTTCCATCACAGTCTTTTAACCTTTCCTTTTGAATGTTTAATATTTCATGAAGTCAAAGAAAAGTGGCAAGGTACCCTGCTTTACATAAATGTGAGATTCAGCTAATTAACTTATTTTAGATATTAAATTGTCTCTTTACTATCATGTATAGACAAGAATAGAAAGTACCTTAAACAGTAGTCTAATTTTCCCCATTAATTAAGTTTTCTTTCTGAGCCAAACCTAGCCGTGAGATACAGGCAGACATCTTATTTTTCAGGAATATACCATTTCATTCTTTGAAGGAAGGGATTATAATATGTACTTCAAAATGTGCACCTTCTAGATACTTACAAAAATAACCAGCAGAAATAAAAGACGAACACAAGGAAATAAAAGAAAAAATTTAAAAATTTGCATGGTAAGTCACCCACCATACATCCCACATATAAACACACTATTGTAGAGCTTATTTATGTGTGCGCTCCCTGAAGGATCATCATGTTGATGGTATAATGGTGAAATTACTGTATTTTAGCACATTGCTAGTAAACCAAGGAATCCTATTGCTTTGTTAACCTGCTCTTTTCTCCCCACTGTAAGAACCTTGCCATCCTTCTTCAGAAATGACTGCTGCTAGAATTCCAATTTAAATATTTATAAGGGTAGAAATGCAAGCCATGTCCTACTGGTGGAGAAGGAAGCACTGTCTCTGGCTTGATTTTCCTCATGGGACCCAGGAAGCACTTTTCTTCCCTTGTTTTCTCATCTAATTTGTACAGATACAAATTGCATTAATATTTAAAGTTAAATATTAAAAGACAGCAAGTTTCAAATACAAAGCCTTTGACGTGGGTTGTCTCTTTGTAGATCTGCGCTTGCCAGCTCATTGCCAGAACCGTTACAGTGCCAAATTGTCAATCCTGCTCAGAAATCTTCAGGTGAAAGTCAACTGGGGAATTGTGTGGCACAAACCTAGATTAACAAGAAGGAGGTCAGTCATTCTGTGGACAGACTTGTGAGTAATCTGGGGGCAAATTGTGGGAAATATAGGTATGTGTCTGTCTATTGTCTGAGCAATGTGTCATGAGGTAATTTTTATCATTGCATGAGCATCTTAGAGTGTGCTTGTATGAATCAATACCCCTTCCATGTCACTAGGTGAGGTAATCTTAGGGGTCATCATTCTACATGCAGTCCGTTTCTGAGTAGCGTGTTGTTATAAAGCATAGGTCTGTTGTTTAGATTCCAAGTGACCTTTGGGAATGAAAAGAATTCAGGTATGGACCCCACAGGCAAGATGATCATGACCATCAATATCTAGGTAGCATGAAGATGGTAGAGCAGGAGTAGAGATTGAGAAGGACCAGAGTTTCAGGAAAATGAGTGAATTTAAATGATTCATTAAGTCTGTGATGGATCAGAACTTTTCTAAAGCTGCCTGCACATGAGAATCTCTATTCTAAATAAGAGGTAAACAAAAGAACTGACAGAAGACTCATGGACTCTGCATTAGTGGCACATGCACAGTAGTCTGAAAGACAGGAATTGATCATGGAATTTGAAGGCCCTGCAATTTAAAAAAAGAAAACAGGGTACTGTGGAAACATAAAGCAAGTGGACCTGTTCTTGACTACAGAGTCAGAGAAAGTATCTGTGGGGAAGAATTGTTGCACCTGAGATTCAGAACATGACTAAGCACTAGCTAATCTGGAAAGAGAAGGAATGGACATTCAAGGAAGGACCTTCTGGCACCCCTGGAGGGGCACATAACATTGGCACAGTCTCACAAGCTTTAATTGGTTTGGTCACATTGTGCCTTGGTGTGTCCTCACTGAGAAGCAGTGACCTCAGAAGAGGTGGTGTGTCTTAGACACGCTGGTTCCTCCATCACCGAGAGCTGGGTCTACACACAGTAGGTCTTCAAGACAGATTTACTGAGTGAATAACATAGAGCATTTCTGATCCATGAGAAGTACATGAGAACGTTCATTGTTGCCCTAGTGCTAGGCCTGAGTTTGAATTAACTGTCCATGAAAGGACAACAGCACCTCAGCTCCGTTCTTATGATCCAGATTGCTGGATATCCCAAAAGAGTGGCAAATGATGAAGACATATTAGGTAGTATAATTTTCTATTCATTTTTCAACTTTGCATTACAAATTAGACCTCTAGTACAGTATGTATGAATAAAATCTGTTAATTTAAATTAATTAACATCTGATCCATTATACACTTTTCAGAGAAAAATATCAATATATCAAAATACAAAATGATACAATATATATTTTAAAATAAGTATTTCTTCTATCGATGATGTCTTTAGATTTTATTAATTCAATTTGGACCTACAGAGCATGTAAAGTAATAGATGAATTAATGATATAATTATTTAGATCTTCTCAAGGCCTAATGGCCATGAGAAGCATACCCCCTCATGTGTATTTCTAGTAATTTGTGGTTTCAGAGCTCCATATAATCAAAAACTTGTGAAGAAATTGTCTTCACCAGTAGAATCTAATTACTTATACATTCCTCAGAAAAGGATGATTGTCTCAGCAATCATTGTTTTCACAGTTTTACTGTGTTCCCTTTGCTTTTTGGTGAAATAGAGAAGTGACAACCAGTATAGTATGATTCACTTGTCCAAATATAAATTGCATGATGGTCATTGTCTTTTTAAGCAGTTTTCTTGACAGCTTTAAAAAAAGTCCAATTTGAGATGTCCTACAACTTTTTTCCATTTTAACCCTAAGTCAAAAATACATTTAAGCAGAATACATAAGATAGAGAATGTCTCTTGGTTTCTTTCAAATGACATGGTTTTCTGAAACCACCTTTGCTTTTTCATTTTGGAATCTATATCCCAACATCTTCTATTTATAATTCTGCGAGATATAGAGGTTCTTAATACAATATAGAAAGACTACTCTGCAGGTTGAACTAAACCATGCTTTAAAATAGTTCTAGTTAAATTTATCTAAATACTGACTGATTTCCCAAAAGCTTTGTTTGGTCCTACTAAGTTTTGAGTTCCCAATGCTAAGCACTGTCACTAGCACATAGTAGATGTTCAATAAACACTTGGTAAATAAATGAAAATATAAAAAGTAGGTAAACAAAAATCCTTTAGGGTACCTGAATTATTGGAATTTTATGTGGTTCATTATAATATGATTTGAGATTCTCAGATAAGAGATTCCATACAGACAGATAATCAATATTGGTAATAGGTTTTATTATTGGAAGTGACAACATATCTGGTGTTCTTTTCAATGACTCATATGCCACAGTGCATAATGTTTGTTTGATAATGAAATATTTCATCTTCTAGACAGTATGCTAGACATGATGATTTAAGCGGCTGAGTTTAAAAATAACTTCCAAGCAGCCTCACTAAAGGAACAAGCTGTACAATGAGGACTAAGTGAAATGTTTAGCTTTCAGGTTGAAATTATCTGTAGCAAGTCCAGCCTATTTTTATTGTACATAAAGTATTTATGTACCTATAATTTTGCTCACTGATTTAAAACAGAAGTTTTATTAGAATAAGGTAAAATAGACAAGATAAATAGCTGTTCTTTGTTTTCCCATTTAAAAATCTGTGACGATTAATTCTGCAGCAAGAATGGTTAAAATATTTCTGCTTTTGGTAAACAGACAAAAATGGATCTAAGGGAAAACAAATGTTCTTAAACTTGTTCACTCTAGTAGCACACAAGGTATGTGTGTCTGTGTATACTTCTTAGTTACTTTTCTGTCATTGTTGATACAAAATACCCAGTGCCAAAAAATAAGAAAGAAAGGTTTATTTAGCTCATGGGTAGGAGAGGTTTCAGTCCTCAATCAGCTAGCTCCAAAGCGCGGGGACATGATGAGGGGTAATAGTTCAAGGTGGCCGAAGACAGCAAAGGCGACAAGAACATAATGGGGAGAACAACCTCTGTTCTTTCCTCATATTGTAAGCAAGCTACCCCCACACACCGTGCCCTTCTCTTACACAGCATGAGGATGTTTCTAAAGTGAGGACCCTGGGCCCCTACTGTGTAACTTAACTCCAGAAGCTGACACAATGAACCGCCTCCTAGAGCAGGAAGGCCGTGTCCTCTACATAATTCTATGAGAGGCAAGATCTGCACTAATGGTGGTTGGACAGGATATTATGTCGGCTTCTAGTACTACGGTCATCCACTAAGAAAATAATTATTCAATTTTTGATATAATTCAGGTATAAAAAAATCAGATAAGTAAGCAGCTACACTCTTAATTCACTGATAAGAGATATCTGCTAAAATAATATCTGTAAATATAATATCATGTATGTACCTTGTACAATACCAAAACATTATGAAAACAGTTTGCAATGCATTAATTTATCGAATCTGTATGGTTAAGGTGTCTTGAAACTGTCTGATTGACATTTGTACTTCAATAAAATAAAATAAATGAATAAATAAATAAAAATAAAAAGAATTTTCAAAAAAAAAATACACCCAAGGATGTAGAGCTGCTGAGTTACATAATGAAGATGCTAGACTTCTCAGGTTGACACAATATATCACCTGTAACAATATATAGGCACATATATGTGTGTATATGGGTCTATGTACATGTGCGATAAAAGGGTAAATGTTTATTTATTTATTTTTCTAGTGAAGCATATTAAAATATTGTTTATTGCATAAATATAAGAAGTTATTTACATTATACTGCAAAGTATAAAAAATTGTAAGTTATATTTTAATTTTCAAAAGTATGAAGTCAACAAAAAGAAACACAAGAATATTGGCAGCAATTATGCCTAGGTATTATGTTTTGAAGTATATATTTTTTTCGCTTTTCTAATTATTGTCAAATAAGCACTCTTTAAAAGTAAGCTTTGTTTTAAAATATGAAATCTCCTTACTGTATGAAAATTTAGATTATTATTAAATATATTATTCCTAAGTCCAGTTCTTAGCATTTGGCTATTTCTTTGGTGAAAATAGTTCCATGATTATCAATATTAAGTGAAGAAAACTAACAGATAAAAAGTCTGAAAATGTGACAATTAGTATGGCAATCATGTGAATCATTCTGGGATTGATTGCAGGGATACAGTGAATAATCTTGAAAACTAAATAAATAAAACATTCAAGTTCTATAATCCTATTACACCTGAGTTACATCTTGACTAACCCAATAATATATGAGAAGTATCTCCTCACAAATAATTATTTCAGCTGTGAATGATACAAACTAATAAAATTAAATTTAAAAATTTTTCTGACTTCAATGAGTTAATGGATCTAGATTCTGAGCATCAGTACAGGGGTACATTCCCACAGCACAGTGAGTGTGGAGTCTGTGGATAAAGGGAGTTTTTACTGTGTGCTCCAACTTAATTATTACACAAAACCCTCTGCTTTATAACCTTATGTAGGTTAAATGTTTTTGTTATTTATTGTACTTTTTATTGTATTTTTTATTTTTTGCATATCTATCTATGTATTCAACTTAACCATTTTGGTTCACATTTTTCATAGCTATGAAATACTACATTTCAACTTATCTTGTTGTCCATGTCACTTCTGTGATCCCTGGTATTAACACGTATTTTTAAGAAGTTCTTCTGTACTTCACAACATTGATATCAGTGTTGTTTGCCTTTAGTTATTTGATTATGCTTTTTTCTTTGTTTTGTTCTGTATGTGATATGCCACTCTCTTTTACTTTTGCTTAAGGGTAAATATTTAAATAATTTTAAAAAGTTATTACAGCACAAGATACACTGCTATTAATCCCACTCCCCTGTCCCATTGAACACCCTCTACCTCCAGTTCAAGCACGCTTCCCCATCACTTTTGTATTTTCCAGTGTAATTCTGGAAGCCTTGTTCTGTGAGTGTGTTTTTTAGTTGCTTTCATGTCCTGAACCAATTCAAATTATTTAGGGCATTTTCTGTTAAACAAAATGTTACAGTGTGGTCTTATCCACCTTATTTCTGGGATCTGACACTGTATAATTTCTGGCTGTACTCTTACAGTGGAAATGACAACAAAAGGTGGGCATTGTGAATCTACTCAGGTTACTGAGGCAGCCATGAAAGTGCAACTAAAGATATTCATGAAAGAGGAGGTCTTAGTTATTTTCTCTTTGCTGTGACAAAATGCCTGAAGCCCACAAGTTGAAAGAAGAAAGGCTTAGTTTTGTTCACCATTTGTAGGTGTTTCAGTCCATAGTTGTCTGGCTCCAAAGCAGGGTGGCATGGCAGAGGAGGAACAGTTATTGGCATGGCAACAGGAAGAAGCAAGTTTTCCTTTTTATTCCATGAAGGCTTCAAACCTATCAGCTGTTGTCACAGAGACCCAGGGTAGATTTTCCCTCTTCAGTAAATCCATTACCCGTACCCAGTACTACAATAGGCCAACCAGTGGACCCTAGCACACCTGTAGGATCCAGCCACTCCCAAAAATCCCCATCTATGATCTCATAAGGCATTGTGGAGACATCTAGATAGAAACCCTAGCAGGAGACTCCCAGACTGCTTCAGAAAGTGGCAAGAACAATAAGTGCATTTGAAGCATGGAGCAAAAGAACTACACTTAACCCTGAAGACAGCTCTGCTTCTCCATTCCAAAAGTCTGCCCATGCCACCAGCCACTAATAAGGATCATTGCTCCATTTGCATAAAACAGTTGTGTAAAGAAAAGAGGAACCCTGTTGTAGCCAATGCTAATGATGGACTGAAGTAAAATGAATTGAAAGATCTTGTTTCATTCTTACTGCTCTGTGGATAATTCAGAAAGAGGATGAGGTAAAGAATCCACCTTCTCAAAAGACAGTTTGGCCTCTCCCCTGTGGGAATAGCAGATGAGGATTGCCAATGAACCACCCTTAGGGCCCCGAAATGTTCTGTGCTCGTCACATTACAAATGACACAAAATTAATTCTTCAAACAGTGGCACATAAACATTGTCATCAGGTACACAGGAAACATTCCTTTCGGAGTACTGTCTTCAATGTGATGTCATGGAAAGGCTGTTGGAGAACAACCTGAAAATGACTAAAATGTAAATTAGAAAGAATGGTCCAAATCAAATGGAAAATGAGCTTTTATTGCACACTGACTGGAAGAAGACCTCTTTTGCTTTATGACTAGACTTCAAAGCTTAATTGGCCTTTGCTAATGCATCTGAATACTAAGGGATGTGCAAAATCCCTACTTCCTCTTACATCAAAGAAGTCGCCTTGCATTTAGAAAGTCCTTCATCAGTTACGAAGTGTGGTGGCATAATTGGTGTACTTCAAGACAAGGCACAGCCCAGTCTGAAAGCTATATTCTTAGCACACTTGAGTCTTTCTATCCAACGCACCATTCTTATTCCGCAGAGTTTCTAATGCATCATTTTTATTGCACAGCATACAATTGAGAGCCAGGAATACTGAGCCACTAGTTTTCTATAGAAGTAAGCAAAAATGATTCCCTGCATCAAATGCACACACTGAAGTTCATTTTGTTGGAAGAAAAGGGAAAAAAAGCCACCTAGCCATATTTCAAGTGCAAAACCAGTTATGATAGTGGATATGTTTCCTCCCTTATTTTCTATAGCCATCACCTGAACCCCTCCTCAACTTCACATTTTCTCTCATGCACAGCAGATTCTATACTTCATTCACAAGAAAGTTAAGGTCACTCAGCCATGTACTAAGGCATTAAAAGCCTAATGATATGGGAGCAGTGACATGAAACATAGCAGTGTTTATATTTGGCTTTGTTCAGGTGTTTGGGGTTGTGTTGAGTAACATAATCCTCATGATGTTGAATAACGGGGCTCTGTCTTCATCTTGGACCTGAGCTAGATGAGCAGTCATATCTGCTTACCACACAGCATATGGAGAACACATACTATTGAGGTAGTTAGACACACCAGTGTGAAAATAATAAATCACAGCTACAGAAATCTTCAGAAACCTACCAAAGGACATCAAAGTATCTATCAATTGATAAAGGCTACTTAGAACAAGCTCTGTACCAATCTATCTGCAGAGACTCAGAGTCATCTACAGAAAGAAATAAGGACTAGAGCAAAGACACTACCAACCTGGGCACAGACTGAAAAAGAAAACATGAATCCAGGAAAATCTGAATAAAGAATCCACAAGGATGACAATACAGCTTCTTCTTTTGACCCACTTGGTTAAGAGCTGTCATCAGTTTCTCAATCAGAGCAAGCTGGTAGTTTATATGGGAACCTCATGTGTACAGAATTTATCATCTTTTGCACGTGCGTGTTTTAGTTTGTTTACATTGTGTCTTCATGTCATTCTCAACAGTTTCTTTTGTATTCATAAAGTCCCTAGCTTAAAGCCCCTACTCATGGTGTTTTATATTGACACTAAGAATAGAGCTCTGGTTAAACTTCAGGGCTCCCTTGGGGGTGGGCCACCTAGGTGAGCAGCCTGCTACCTGTTGCCTCAAAGCTCTAGTCATTTAAATTCTTTGTAAATCTGCTGTTGCTCAGAGTATCAAGAGTACATAAGCATGGAGTTTTTCATCTTATTTTCTCATGGTATTTAAATAATCTAACTTTTTTTATCATCTTCCCTGGAAGGCATAGGAATTATCTCACACATTTTAGACAAGGGTGAATAGGCAGATAGATGTAAAACGACTTGTATCCTTTGGAAAATGAAAAACCTGTATAGAAGTCCTTCCCCCGGGCTGACTCTCGATTGCACTCCCTTCCTGAGCAAATATGCAGAATCAAATCACCTTTCCTCTTTGTCTTAACAACATCTGCTTATGTAAGCTCTGCAAACGCAGAGTCCCACACAATGAAAAGCACAGAGCATTTATAGTTGTGACCCACACGATTTAAAGTTAGCCGGGAGGCTGGCAAACCACAGTGTCATGCTGAAGTTATTTCCAGAACAGCAGGCGTCTCTTCAAGCAAACCAGCTCAGGAGATGTCACACTTGCCAACCTATGTTCTCTAACACAGTCCTTTTAAGACTAAATGAGTGATGGGGAAATTTTACCTTCCCATATACCTAATTAACAAGGAAGTATTTAGTACTTACCGTGAGGCAGGTTATAAAAGAGACATCACCAGGAGCACAGCATTTGGGGTTTGACATTATGAGGTTTGAAATGCATCTCTGACAGGGACTGCCTGGAGAGGTTTAAGAGAGTTACCTAATCTCCTGTGCCTCAGTTTCCCATCAGGAAATTGTTATCAGTAGTAGGACGCATGTCATAGGGTTGGAATGAGAATTAAAAGAGGCAATTCATTGTATGTGCTTAGTGAAGTATATTGTGTATAGTAAGAGTGCATAAATACCAGCACTCATTATTATATCCATAGAAACTAGTCCAAATTTTAGCAGATTGTTCTATATGGGATGCATGGAAGACATAGAATATAAGAGTTATGAGATAGAATGGAAAATGCACATATAACAGTATCTTTGTTCTGTGAAAAGGTCAGATGAGAGAACTGTTCTTAAGTGAATATACAAAAGTCTGTGGTTCAACAAGTGCTCTTTAATGAGTCAGTGTCCAAGAGAAAGACAATTTGTTCAACAAATGTTTATGAGAACTTACAACATTCAAGACACTGTACTCAGACTTCTTTCACTTCAGAATTAGGTTAAAAATTTTGGTGGAAAAAAATAAAGACTACCCAGAGATAATGATTTCCACCTGCAGGAGACAAAACCTGTCAGTTCTTCTGAATTTGTTCTCATGAGTTTAGATTAGGAAAAAAGCTTTAATCTCCTTCGAGGGGGAATATGCTTCATGGCTTTCCACTTTTACTAATCTATCGTTTTAATTATTTAAAATAGTTTAATTAAAAATCAAATGAAAGACATGACTATGGATTTGAAGGCTTCTTGTGTATGTAGACCTTACATAATGATGTGCAAATGGTGGACACTCAATGGATTTTTGTTAATTGAATGCATAAGTCATGTTTTAAATGAAGTAGAGGAACACCATTACCAAATTTTGTTACCCATAATATGAACCCTGCAATAGTTTTAAAGAGAATGTACATAGACTTGAATGAGAGGTAGCACATAATTCACTAATGTAGGATCCTCTGCTTTGTGTTCTAGATGGTTCTATCAGAAGAGGAAGAAGAGGAAGGCACTCTGTCCCTTTTGTGCAGAGAGTTTGGAAAAAGCAACATGCGCTGGAGAGATGGGGGCAGATTGATAAAGAGTGGAGAAAGGAATTAAAGAGAAATGACTCCAACACCTATTAAAATAGTAAGTAAAACTACACTGTATATTATCATATTAGAATTAGGACTATTGAAATAAAGGATATAGGTTAAAAGCAACTTTGAATACCTCAGATGCCTGTGGGAATTTATAGGCAGGGTGAGAGGATAGAAATGTACTAAAAGGAGATAGCCAGGGTGGGATATCTATTGCTAAAATGGACTAACATGATTCCTGTGAGGGATTTAGATTTCAAAGGTAGGAGTGAAGAATTTGATCAAGTATCAAAGTGGGGTGATTCTAGTCAAAAGTTTTAGTAGGTGTTTTCAGAAGGTAGGTCCAGGTCTAGGTTGACTGAGAAGAGAATTCACAGAAAACTGGCCTTATGTGGTCAAAAAGGGAGTCATTGTAATGGATCATCTCCAAGAAGTGTTTGGGAGTTTAGTTTTGCAAGAATATTTTCCACAAATTCATGGTCTTCTCCTGTGACCTAGAAATCTGAGCTTACCTCATTTCAGATAGATTTTTCTTGGATTGCCAGAAGTCTGGTCCTACTCAAGACTTGGATAAATGAAAGATGGTTGTGAGTACTGTGATTTTTGGGTAGTACTATTGATCTAAGATGAAATGATTTTTAAGTAACATAAAATATAGAACCAATTCATGAGGCAGCCTTTTAGGGACTCTTACATTTCATGTGTCTTTCTTTAACAAAAACCTTACAGTAAACATCTTGGGCCCCTGTTGCTCTTTCTTTCTACCTCTTCTTACAACACCATCCAAAATATCAGAAGAACTTTGGTACCTGTTCTTCCTTCGAGTTGCTTTTTGCTTCCCTTGAGACTAGTACTTTCTTCACATAAAGAGATTTTGCACTGATTTTTTTCTAATTTATTTAAAGGTTATTTGACTCATCCATTCAATAAAATTTTTGATTGCCAGTTGCTTATTCATCATTATCCTGGGAAGAAGACATAGAAGAATCCTTCTTGGCCAGTGCTGGGTGGTACTGAAAACACTCTCAAAAGTTGAGCACTGGTCTAACTCACTGGGAGCATGGATCAAATAAGGTTATACTGGGATAAGAAAGAGATGGATGGTTTGCAGAGAATACCTTTCAGCCTTGATGTTTTATACCCTGGTACCACTTGCATAAGGCACTGGACCTCCTTCACATAGGACCTATGAGCATGGTCTATAGTTTTAGGTCATCAGGAAGGCTTTTGCTCCTTGTAATGAAGTGTACCCAAAGCAGTACTTCTGATACGGCAAAGTAATAGGTCCTCTATATTCATTCTTTCCTAGAGGCATCATATTACTTAAAAGTATATTAATGATTGGTTGATGATACTCCATGAAGATCAGCTGTAGATCACAACAATTGTGTCCTCTCCATTTTCATTTTCATTCATGTCCTCAAATCCAAAGAACCTATCCAGAGAGAATCAAGAACTGCTAGACACAGACCAGTAACGTTATCCAAAAATCACAAAACTTACAACTGTCTTCATATATCCAAGCCTTGAGGAGGATCAGGCTTCTGACAACCCAAGAAAAATCTATATGAAATGAGATAAGATCAGACTTTCAGCTCATAGTCACCCACATTTGATGTGCAAGTTTACACTGAAGACACTGGACAGCAAGGCCGCATTCATGTCTCTGTGTTAGGGACATGTTACTCTGCAGATCAAATTTAACATTTGCCATATACTGAACTCTTAAGTGTTCTTGATGAGTAGTCCATCTTCATGCACAAAGGCATCTTGCTGTAGGAGATGGGAGGGAGCATTGATGACACACTCACAATAACCCTGATTTTGAACTTTTACAGAGTGGGGAAAATAAGTTTAGAGATTTAAAATGGAACTTCATACTAGAAGTTCACTGTGAAAATCACATCTGATGATTATCAAGTGGGTGATTTCACTGCTCTAAAAGCCTGCTGAATTGGGTCCATTTCTGAATAAAGATTGTAACCACTCTCCTAAACACGTCCACTCTGTTGGAGATCCAGCCCTCAAGTACACTTTCTGGTCTTTTTAGATTCCTATTGCATTTGCTTCTCAAATGCCTTTTCTTTTCTGAAAGCCCGGATGATAAAGGTTACCAAATATAACCACAGGTTTCAGCCATGAAAACGCAGGCAGGGAGCAGGCTTCCACAAGGACAGCTTCAGCATCCTTTCTTTGTGAAGGCTGTTTCCTACTGGGATACTAATGAGAAGGTAACTCCAGTCACAAGAAGAAAATGATGAGAAAGAATGGGGATAAATGGAGAAAGGGGAAAGATACCTTTAGCATTAAAATTTCTGAGCAATAGGTCATTTCCTGGTAGCAAAATGGCCCCATGTCAATCTGTTATTCTGTTAGTTTCCTTGTCTTAGTTTGCATGTGGATAAGCAGATTATAGCTGGCTTTACTACAACTAGGAGAAAGTCTGAAAAGAAATCAGAGATTTCTAACAGAGTGAGATATAGATAGGAAGAGAAGTTCCTCAGGCAAAAAAAGGAAACACTACAATATGATGTTTCATGAATATAGCAACAGCATTTGTAAGAATCCAACCTAAAATTGTCTAGTCCAGATATAGCTGATGCTAAGTCTATGTCTCTGTATAGACCCTGGATGATGGTGTTGCTTATCTCATAACTATGAGAATTTGTATGTTGATCAATTTCTAATAAAAATTCTTAGCATATCTGACTTAAGAGAGTGTTATGCTTGGTTTAAGTCGTGATGGATGCTGATAAAGATGGAATGATTAGGACTTGAAGCTAGAGATCAGTTGTAATTTGGACTAAGGTCAAAAAATGAGTTCAGAGTGCAGCCAAAGTTAGGAGTATGGAGCTAGGTGCTTATAAGGTTGTAGTGAAGTCTCTGGGGCCCAGTGGCCAGCCAGCCTTGACAACATTGCTGAGCATATGCAACCTTCTTCCTAACCAAAACAAGATCTAATATTCATTGACAGAGCCATGTAAGTTGCTGGCATTAGAGAAAAGTTCCAGGTGATATCCAGTGCTATCACTGGGTGCAGAATATCATTGCTTCATGAGGGGGCTCCAGGGAAGAAGCAAAGATAGAGTGTGCTAGTCAGCTCGTTGTTGCTGAAGATGTCTGAGATGACTGATTTATGAAGGAGGGAAGATTTTTTTCTGACTTATGGTTTCAGGGGTTTTGATCATGATCACCCAGCCCTGTT
>PVKA01010809.1:0-63065 GCA_004027165.1 Ctenomys sociabilis
TTTTTGAGACAGGGTCTCACTATGCAGTTCAGGCTGGCCTCGAGCTCACTTTGTAGCTCAGGCTGGTCTTGAACTCACAACAATCCTCCTGTCTCAGCCTCCCGAGTGCTGGGATTACAGGCATGCGCCACCACGCCCGGCAGGACAGGATATCTTGTCCTCTGAATAACTACTATGAAGACAACAATATGCAATGTATTAATTATTGTAACTCTCCTACTAACATGTTTTTAAACTAGCTCCTTGCTATTTCTTTCTCAATAAAATTAAATTAAACTACAGCTGAAGTAACTCACTCACAGTGGAGAAAACTAAATACGGCCTCTTTTCAAAGATGCAAAAAAGCCATTTGTATCTCGTTTGATGTAACTAGTTGCCTACTACCCCATTCACCCTCCCTGTCTTTGATATAGTTTCTTCAGGGACTGTCTTTCATCATTTAGTTTGAGTATAAATGCTACCTTTAAAGAACACTACTGTATCTAGAATATTTTTGTGCGTCTTACTCTCATATCAGCATCCTACCTGGTTGCTTGATGCTTCTTGTTTGAAAATGTTTTTCTTTTTTACTCTCCCTGTTAGAATAACACATTAATGAAGGGATTACCATGTCTCATGCTTTGATGCATTCTTTGTCATGCACACTATGTGAGTGGGAGAGAAAGAGATCACTTAATATTTTCTGAAAAATAAATTTAAAAGAAAATGTTCTCCTGGACCATCCTTTGAACTTCTCTTGTAAAAATATTCATTTCCTTCTCTTACTCTCTTTTCTAAGTAGGCTCTGGTAATAAGAAAAATAAGCCCAAACACAAATTAAATTGAACCCAGAAGCAAGCCCAGCTCAGGCAATGAACATCCAGACATTGACATTCAGAAATAACAGGAAACAGATTTTAGAAATGGTAACTGGATCCCGGAATTAACTCTTCCTTTTCATCTTCCAAGTCTGCTCCCCACGGAGTCAGCTTTGTTTTCTGGAAAGTTTCCTATGGACAACGCAGCCTACACTCAATCAACCTAGCAGCCTCCAAAACAAACCATTTTCCTTGTTACTACATTAAATGACCACCAAAGACATCAGTCAGCGTTAGATGAATCACGAGGCTGACACAGTGAAGACATTGTGTAACCAAACTCAGTCTGTTTTCTATGTTGAGTATCTGTCTTCCAGCCTCTGAAAATGACTACTTTGCTTTTTCTTTTCTAAGTCATGAAATAAAAGTTTATTTTATTAGAACATGAAAGCAAAATCAGAACTGATACCAGGAAGACCGAAAAAGCTGCAAATTGGATCTGTCACTCTCCTTGTAAGATGCTCACTGATAAATAATTATATACCACTCAGGGAGTGGCACATACACTTGCTTGTGCCCTGCCCAGCTCTTTGCCCTGTGTGTCTGAGTTTCCTCTATATCAAATGGAGCCCCTTGTCTATCATGCACCACTGTAAATGTTTTATGAATGAATAGTGATTAATGATTTTTCTCCAGACTTGGCAGAAAATGAGCTATACTGCTAGTTAGATTTCATTTTTTTACATTAATTTTATTGAGAAAGAAATGGCAATGAGACAGTTTCAGAACAGGTTAGTAGGACAGTTATAGTAATTAACACATTGCATATTGTTATCTTTGTAGTAGTTATTCGTAGAACAAGCTGCAGATGTGATATTTTGTCTAACCACTACTAGTTAGATTTTGAATGAAACTTCTGTTATGAGAATCACTCTTTCACAGGATAGAGGGACAGAGGAGTGAATGATTCTTTAGGGAGACATTTATAGAGTCAGTGACGGTCCCAAACAGAAGTTTATATTACCATTACATTTATGAAAATAAGATCAGCCTAAGGAAACCATAATGAAACACTCATGAATATACGAAAGAAAACCACCATCATGTCAAATATTATTTATAAGGTTGAGGATTTCTATTTTAATCATTTCAAAGAATAACAAGAAATGAAACACTTAATATTTGTGTTCTGATTTCAAAGGATATATACAGAGATGCATCAGTACATGAACCATATTGCAAGAGCTTTGCTAATATTTGTAAATTATTTTATTTGATTATTTCTTTGTGGTACTGGGGACTGAACTCAGGGCCTTGCATTTGCCAGGCAAGTGCTTATTTAACTGAGCTATCTCCCCAGCCCTACAAATTATTTTAGTAAAAGCAGTGTATATTAAGACAGTAAATAACCCTTTGTGTAGTGCACATGCACGTGTGCACACACACACACAGTTATTTGTTACACAGAGACATTTGGGTCAACTAGAGATTACATTGTACCACATTATTTTGCAAGATTATAACTGAGCTAAAAATTTTGACTTAATTCATTAGCTTTTGTGCATGGTGAGGAAACGAGCACAGAGCCTATGGACTAAGATGCATTCTAAAACTTCTTAACCTGTTTTTGAGACAGGGTCTTACTAATTAACTAATTTGCGCAGGCTAGCCTCTGATCTCTGATCCTCCTACCTCAGCTTTCTGAAATGCTGATGATAGTTCACCAGACTCAAAGCTGCCTATTTTGGGAAAATACATATCTACGTGGGTAAGAATTATTATCAAGATTAAGGTGGAATTGGCCAGGAGGAAATGTGTGAGGGAGAATCAATGCTTTGTGTCTACAGGATGTTAATTCCCTGCCCACCTACTATTTTCATCAAATAGAGTCTCATCTTTTAAATTAACTCAATAGTTTCTAAAGAACCATGGGAAAATTATTCTTTTTACGGATCAGTGATGGTGCTCAACACCACAGTGGATGATTTGTAATACATTTCTCATTTAATTCTGCAACTTCTTTTGGTATTGATAACCATATCTAGCAGGCAGGCAATGCAGGGACAATCAGAAAAACAAAATAGTTTCCAGAAGCTTTGATTCCACAGCTGAACTATGTCTAATACCCATTCATCATTTTTATTTAAATTGGCTTAGCTAGACTATCATCTATTAAAATTCCTATTGCCTAGTGATGTCACAGCTATCACATCACAATGTATTCCTCCCTGGTGTGAATTAAACCTACTGGATTTCCCAGGCTGTAAAAGTATAGTGCATTAAATAGTGTGCCGGACATATACTTCATAATGATAATAGCTGATAGCATTACTAGTTTATGTATCCACAATGCTGCACCTCTTGGTATCATTGAAGAGTTCACTATTGCTGCTTATTAAAGAGAAGTAATGGAGAAGTAATGTCACACAGCCTCAGGGGTTTCCTCGAATGGGCCTCCAGATGGTGGCTGTAAACATGTTTTTGTCCTTCAAGGCTTCCTGGCATGACAGGTTGTGGAGATGAAAATCAGTGATACTGATGACTTGCGTGCTGTGTCAGCCTTGGCTAACATGTAATTTTGGCTTAGTGTATTCAGTGGAAAAATCTAATAGTAAAACATGAAGTTAAAAAAAAAAAAAGGTAATGCATGGCAGGCTCTGTGTATGCTCCCGATACCCAAAAGAAAAGAAAATCAAGGTAGAAGAATATAAGAAAAAATTGTTTTAAATATTACTTACAAAGCATAAATGTTACAGCACACTAAGGTTAATGTATTATTGAAGGAAACTATGCTGACATGTTAAACATAGCCTATATGTACAATGTTTGTAAAATACACATTAGTGCACTATAGAAATCTAGGTCTTCATGTTAAAAAGCCCCTGTCTCATAGACTCATTTAGACCAGTCTACAAGCTCCTTTCCTAATTGCTCTAGCCAGGTACACTGTATTTTATTTTATACCCTATTTGCTATAATTTTTCTATGTTTAAATATACTTATATCTACAAACATTTTGTGGTATCACTACTTACAATGGTCATTACGGTAGCTCAACTCACAGGACGTTAGCCTAGGAACAATTGACAGGAGCACCACACCCAGGAGGCACACAACAGGCTTTTCCACTCACATTTGTGTCACCACACTCTGTGATGTCCACAAACACAACAGAGACCCACAGCAATGCTTTCCTCAGAATGCATTCCTCGAGGAGCGTGTGTGCAATGTGGGAGACCCACAAACATTCACATAAAATATCTGAGCATGCTAGAAATTCAGTCATCATTATCGTAATTTTCAAAAGCCTCAGGATGAAGCAAGGATCAAAGTCCACATAGGATCCTTGTTAATCAAAAAGAAACCAAATCAGCAATTCTCAATTACTTATAATTTTGCTTTCTCTATTAAATACCATAAAGGGAGAAATATTCCACACCAATTAAATTATATATTACAGAACTGCATAGAAAACTTATTTATTTCCCAAATGATTATTGTGAGAGACAGCTAATGCAGTTAAATATAAGAATCTACAAGTATGAGAAATTTCTGTGAAACTGTAATTCCAGTGTCCAGGTATTATCATTTAATTGCTACAACTGTTATTTTATTTTTTGTATTTTAGGTAAGGATCTACAGGGTGTTCAGGGTTAGTACATCGGATTTATAGTGATCCGCCTGCTTACAGCCTCCCCAGAGCTGGGATTACAGATGTGAGCCACCATGCGCAGTCTCAATTGCAATCTCAGTGCACGCCTAGGGTGGGCCACCACAGCAGACCTGGGGGTCGAGCCCCAGGACCCTGCACCTGCTTGCAGGTGCTTTAATCTGTTGAGGTATTTGGCAAGCCCTTACAACTGATATTTTAATTTTTAAAAATTTAAAATTATATTTCACAAATATTTCATTCTATAATTCACAAGAATGTAAACAGAGATATGTACAACTTATTTAAAATTAAAATACTAAGAACTATAAAAATGCATGTACTATCAGCTATGAAAGCATACTTTAAGGACACACAATTTAAAACAATTTTGGCCATTTTTATTCATTTTAATAAGAAAAAAAGATAAAATAGCAATGACACAATTTCAAAATAGTAAAATGGTAACAATAATTAATGCATTGCATATTGCTGTCTTCATAGTAGTTATTCAGAGGACATGATATCTAAACAATATCAGTACAAACTTTTATTCTCAGTGAACTAAGAGAAAGGAGCTGTATATTTTTCCTCTCTTGTGTACACATATATATTTTTTTTCACAACAAAACAGTACTTTATTTATACTTTGTGAGGGCTGGGGACATAGCTCGGTGGAGTAAATGCTTGCCTGTCAAGTGCAAGACCCTAAGTTTGATTCCTTGGTACCACTAAAGAAAATAAAGAAGTATTTGCATTTCTGTGAAGTTAGTAACACATGATACACATTTTTAGCTATGCAGGTGTTGCTTTAACTTGGTCTGAACCATCCAGCAGAAAAGGATAGCCATGAGATATAAAAAGTAATGCCATATTAATATTCTGAGATATAAAAAGTTCAAGTCAACAACTTCTGACAATTTTCAGGTCTGTTGATAACCCACTACTATTATGGACTATTAGCCTATATAGGCTTATTTTGCTGAATTCAAGTACGTACAATCTTTAGACAGGCTTCAAGACTAAAAAGGTCCTTTAAAGACTTCTCTCCAAATATAGCTTCTCTAACTGCAGTGGAATACCCACCTCTGGAAAAAACAAAGCAAAAAAGGGAATATGTTGAGAGCCATGAAACTAGAAAATCGATCAAATATGTGTAGGTGGGACTAGGCCCAGGGCCTAAAGCAAATAAGCTACCTCACTCCTGATATGAGCACCCTGTCTGGTTAAGGTTTGCTATCAGTTGGCCATTTCGTTTCCATATTTTATTTCCTTATCATTTTGTCACTGAATCACTTCCTGTGTTCGAAATTCAGGCATCCATATGGTCTGACTGTGATTGAACTGGCCACCTATGAGACGCGATCGTGCTGCTATGTCATGTCATTATGTCCTCGCTTTTAGCGTCATGACAAGAGGCCTGCCACTGTATATTTGCGGCTACCAGCAGGGAAGTGAATCTAATTAAGTTCATACAAAGGGAGTAGAGTAATTATAATCACTGAGAAGCTAGGATTTTCCCCATTACTCAATAAAACCATCTTAATGCAGTCCCTGGTTATTTCTTCAATTATTTCATATTTGATTTTCAAAACTTTGTAAAACACATTGTTATAAATACCACATATAAAATCACACAGAATGGGTATGCTAAGGGTGGGTGGTATAGCTCATCAGACTAAGCACTTGCTTAGGTAAGTGCAGGGGCCAGGGTTCTGCCCCTGGCTCTACATGCTACACCAGCCTCACTCCCGGGGCACACTGAGCGAGCGATGGAGTCCAGGTGTGGTGGCGCATGCCTGTAATCCCAACACTAGGGAGGCAGAAAGCAGGAGGATTACCATGAGTCCAGGCTGTATGCTGGACCTTGCAGAAAGAAAGAAAGAAAGAAAGAAAGAAAGAAAGAAAGAAAGAAAGAAAGAAAGAAAGAAAGAAAGAAAGGAAGGAAGGAAGGAAGGAAGGAAGGAAGGAAGGAAGGAAGGAAGGAAGGAAGGAAGGAAGGAAGAAAGAAAGAAAGAAAGAAAGAAAGAAAGAAAGAAAGAAAGAAAGAAAGAAAGAAAAAGTAATACTCCCTAGAAACCAATTATTACCCTAATATCAAAACAGGAGAAAAACCCAGCCATAAGAAAAAGTACAGGCCAATCTCACTAATGAACAAAGACAATAAAATCCTGAATACAAAATACTAGCAAATGGAAGCAGTAAATCATCAAGAAGGTAATACACGATGTGCAAGGGAGATTCATGCAATGAATGCAAAGATGGTTTAACACACACAAATTAGCAAATGTAATACGCCACATCAACAGAACCAAATTCAAAAAATCACTTAATCATCTCAATAGTTGTAGAAAAAGCTTTTGACAAAGTCCAACACTTATTCATGATTAAATTTGTACAGAAATTTGGACAAGGTCTTTGCCTCAATCTGATAAAAGCCATGTATGACAAATCAACAGCTAACATTATACTAAAAGGCCAAAGTATAAAAACTTTCATTATAAGCTCAGGTACAAAACAAAGATGTCCCCTGTGAGCGCTACTATTCAAAATAGATTTTGAAATATTAGCCAGAGAAATTAAAAAAAGAAAAAAATTAAAGGAATGAAGATAGGAAAAGAAAATGTTAAACTATTATTGTTAGCAAATGACATAATACTCAGCATAGGAGACCCTGACAATTCCACAAAAAGACTTTAGATTTAATAATAAAATTCAATGCCATAGCTGGATACAAATTTAATGCTCAAAAATCAATAGCATTCCTGTACACAATCATTAAACTCGCTGACAGGGAAATTAGGGAAACCACACTCTTCAAAATAGCATCCCCCAAAAGGAATACATAGGAATGATTCCAACAAAATACAGGTTTTTTTTCTTTTTTTTTTTTTTTTTTGATTTATACATGTACATCTATTAGTTTATTAAAAGAAACAGTTAATGTTTGCTTCATTAATCGTGCATTCTTTTATGTGGTAATCTGAGCACCTATGTTGAGGGTAAGGATATGTAATAGAATATAACATAAAATTAACAACACTGTTAATTTTCTATCATCTTGTTTTGAACTTCTCTGTCATTCTTATGGTCCTTTTTGTTTTTATCTTTGTTCCTATTTTGTTTTTTGTCCCTCTCTTTTTTTTCCATTTAAAAATAAAGTTTTATAGATTGAAATTTATAGTACTCTGAAAGAAGAGATCAAAGTAAATGTCAGAAAATGGAAAGATATCTCTTACTTATGGATAGGAAGAATCAACCTTGTCCGGGCTGATTACCAAGAAAATGGTCATACTCTCAAAACTGCCATATAGATTTGTTGCAATCCCAATCAGAATAACATGAAAATACCTCACAGAATTACACAAAACATTCCTAAATTCATTTCAAAGCAGTAGAAACCTGGAATAGCAGAAGCAACAAAGGTAGGGTAGGATGAATCATAATCCCAGACTTCAAATTATACTACAAAACTACTGTGACGTGATCAGTTTGGTGCCATCAAAACAGTAGACATGAGGTTCATTGAAGATAGAAGCTAAAGTCACAACTATAAAAACACTCAGCCAAATTATCATTGCCAAAGCTGCCAAACATGTTCACTGTAGAAAGATAGCCTTTTAAATAGGTCACAATGGACCACAAAGGAGGGCCATCCAGATAGCTGAGTAGATTAAAGTGCCTGCTTAGGCAGACTCAGAGACTGTGATTTGATCCCCAGCATGCCTCGCCAGCCCTGCGTCTGGGATGCCGTGAGACCCTGATTGAGACTGGGCATTGTGGTGAGCTCCTATAATACCAGTGTTTGGGACACTGAAAACAGGAGGATCGCTACTAGTCCAATCTGTGTATTGACACCCTGTAGACCCTGTACTAAATACATAAAAAAAGAGAAAAAGTCTAAATATTAAAACAGAAGCACTCAATCTATTGGAAGGAAAAAATAGATAAAAATCTTGAAGACATAGGCAGAGAGTTCATGAATAAAAGCTAAACTTCACAGGGAATACTTCAAACCATCAACAGCTGAGACCTCACAATATTACAATACTTTGGCACATCAAAAGAAATCAACAGAATGAAAAGACAACCCATAGATTTGGGGGGGAAAGTAACTAATTGTCCAACAGCCAAAAAACTTGTATCTAGAATATGTAAAGAATTTAAAGAATCAGACTCTCCAAATACAAAGATTCAGTTCATCAATGGGCATCTGAAATGCACCCACACTCTTCAGAGGAAGAAATAAATATGACAAATAATTATACGAAAATATATTCATCATCACTGGTCCTTCCAGAGACACAAACCTGAAAGGTACTGAGATTCCATCTCACTTTAGAAAGAATGGCTACCATCAGGAAATCAATGAATAAAAAATACTGGAGGGGCTGTGGGGGGAAATGAAACCCTTCTCTGTTTGTGGAAGTGCTGACTGTTGCAACCACTGCTGGAATCAACCACTGTTGAAGTGGATTTCAACAGTGGAGACTGCTCAGGAATCTAGGATAAGAGGTCCCATGTGATGGAGTTATTCCTTTTTTGGGTATCTTTCCAGAGGAATTAAAAAACATCACACCAGAGCTATAAAAGTTCACTGACACTCATAGCAGCACTATTTGTGATGGCTACATCTTGAAAACCACAAATGCACACCATCCGAGGAATGGGTACAAAAGATGTGGCACTTTATACAACAGAGTACTATTCAGCTATAGAAAGTATAAATTTCAGTCTTTTGTAGGTAAATGAATGCAACTCGAGACAATATTCATCAGACAAGTAAATAACACTTACAAGCATTGCACTGTGTTGTCTCCCTGGTGTGAGAAACTGAAACAATAAAAAAAGACCTAAAATGTACAATAGGTATTTTGAAATAGGAGGAAATGGTTAAAAAGGAAAAAGCAACTAGTATGATGGAAAGGAGAAAGGAAGGATGGGAAATTAGAAAAAATACAAATTAGTTAAACTGTTGGTGTCTCTCAGGTCATATAAAAAGAATGTTTGAAATTATATCAATTAAAGAATTTTGATGCCCATAGCATGTGCTGTAACTACTTTAAAGATAATGATAAACAATGTATTAACTATTATTATTATCCTATATTCTTGTTGTGAAATTGTTTGTAATTTTCCCATAAAATAAAAGAAGAAAAATTATGAACATTAAAAGGAAGGGGAAAACATATTTAAGTATTAGACAATTGTTTTCCAAAACCATAAAAACATTTTATCACTTCTAAAATATTTGAAAGGGTCCAATTGCCAAGTATATATATTTTCAGCCAATTCTTAGTCATGTGCTAATGATAAAGTAATTGAAGAGTACCCATTTCATATAAGAATACAAAGGAAAAAAATCACATTTGCAAAACAAGTTATTGAATGGAAAGAATCAATATTCTCTCCAACACTGATTTATGATTTAAATATCTTTTTTTTTTGTGGAATCAGGGATTGAAGCCAGGAAATATCTTTATACTAAAATAAACAATAGGTTTTTTCCTTAATGTTTGGTAACCTAATGCCATTTGAAAGACTTATAAAATTACCCAATACTTTGAAAAATGAAAAAATGTTGAAAAATGAAAAATGTTGTATTGAATATATACATATATATATATAGATAGATATATAATTTTCATTTTTGTGAGCAAATCTATAAAATAACAATTTCAGCACATTAGGGAATTGGCTCTTAAATTATGTAAATGCCCATTGGGTGCTTACCTAGAGAAAATTGCTATATGAAAATACAGATATTTTCAACATCCAAAATGAATAACAGTTCTTGAAGAAAAATTGGGAATTTTAGTTTTATTACCTAGAATTGTGGAAGTTTTGATTTCTGTATGGTAAGAACAAAAACTTTACAGAAAAATGCATCCAAATCTGAGAGGAATAAATAGCCCAGTAACATTCCAAATTTATGCCTAAATAAGAGTAAGTAGTAAAAGACAAAAGCATTACAGTAAAAGTATAAAAACAGATAAAGAAGCTGGATGTGGTGGGACAAGCTTTTAATCCCGGCACGAGTGAGGCAGAGACAGGTGGACTGCCAGCCACTGTGACCAGTGTTTGCTATATTGCGAGTTCAAACCACCCTGAATTACAGAGCCAAACCTTGCTTAAATAAATCAATAAATAAAGTAAGGACAGATAGTTTTATCTTATTAAAAGATTATAAGTAATTAAAGAAACACGGAAGTGAACAGACAATAGATTAAAGTGTTAGGAAAACCGTTGAGAGAAGAATTAAAATGACTGAAGAATGGATAACTCTTTAACTTGCAAAACTGACAGAACAAAAGTGATTTGCCATCAGTACTGACAAAGATCTGAGGGGGTCAGGGAGATAGGCTTGTGCTGTGTAAGTAAATGCCTGGCAAGCACAAGGTCCAAACTTTGATCCCAGTACCCCCACCAAAAAAAAAGATATGAGGCATATGTTATTCTACTACAGTTTTTTTAAGTTAGTACAAAGATCTCAAGTTCAAGCTGATATACCTGTGCACTATTTTTTTATTTGCAATCAATTGGCTGGTCAACCTAGAAAGACTACAAAACAGGCTACAGGCTATCCCACTTCTTGGTATAGGAATTCTACATCTATTTTGATACAGCTCCCTGGAACACTAAGAGAAAAAAGAATAAATTATTTTTATTTCAACTGAAAAGAAAGTGTGCTTATGACCTTTTCATCAAAAATCACACACATTGAGTAATACGATTCTGGTTCACAAAAATAAATATTTGAACTATTTAATGATGCATAGTTGATACTTCAGAAGTATAAATGCTATAATGTTAATATCATTATTCTGCTGTTGAATTTGGAATAAAATGAAAAATGTGCTCATTAAATATTTTACTTTAACATTTCAAGCAATCGTTTTACCTTTGACACTTTGAGCTGTTGGATTTTTAACTTACATTCTTTCTGGTCTTTTTATCCATAGTTTGTCGCATCTTTTTAAAAAAATGTATTTAGTACAGTCTACAGGGTCATACTACACAGGTTGTACACATAGTGATCCTCCTGTTTTCAGCCTCCTAAGCACTGGGAATACGTGTGTACCACTATGCCCAGTGTCAATTGCTGTCTCAGTGTACCCCGGGCGTGGGGTCAGCACAGCACTCTGGGAATCAAACCCTGGTTGCTACATCTGCCTAAGCAGGTGCTTTAATCCACTGAGCTATCTGGCCAGCCTCCATTACATATCTTTCAGTTACTGTGTTACATAATGACATGTAATAATAAATATAAAGAGAAACTCAAGTATAGTTCTTACTATATTTACATACAAAGTCTATTTGTTTGGGGTGATAATTCTAGTTTCAAGTCTTTGAATTTAAGAAATATATTGCCTGTCAAATATTTTCTACATTGGTTAACTTATCAACATGTGTTTATTGTAATCTATAGCAAGTTAATTTTTTATCTTATAAATATTGTGTATCTATTGTTTAAGTGATAATACATTATGGATTATCATGTTCTAATTTATACTTGCTTATGAACATACGCCTTATAATGGATATTAACTTTAAACCATTATAGATTGAAATTAAGTTAAGCATTTTCCTCATAGTGTGCATTTCATAACCCAATTAAATATTAATAAAGTTGAATTATGCATAGAAGGCTATATATAGCTATAATAGCATGTATTCATCTTTAATAAATACTGTAAAGGAATAAAGAAAGTCACTTACACTAACTTCAGTTTAATCAACATGAAATCTTGGATTTGCTAGTATACTTATTTACAGACAATGAAATCATATATATATATATATATGAATAATTATAATTAGAATGAGTAAACTTACCTGATATGTTGCATATGATATGTAAATATATTCAAATAAGACTAGAAAAACTTATCAATATTTATTTAAGCAGAGCTCTGGAATGGCATTTGACATGGACTGTATCAATTTGATAATGTCTTCTTCATTCATGCATATATAACTCTTAAAGGAAACTAGGGACACAGATAGTTACTACACATAAGGAATTAATTGAAAAAAAGGAAATAAATTGACTTTCCCTCTTCTTAGGTAATAGTGTGCTTTTAAAAAAATACAATAATACTTGATAGATGATTTGTGTCTTGATTCAATTACAGTCAATTATACACAACTGTTAGGAAGGAAATGTCTTCTAGATGTTCTGATCTGGACCATCAATATTTGCACTGCAGTGTTTAAAAACTTTGTTTCTAGAATAAAATATAAAATTTGTCTTAGCTAATTTTCTCTCGTTGTTGAGATAAAATACCCAACAGTCAAAGTTAAGAAAGGAAACGTTTATTTGTTCACAGTCTATAGATCTTTCAGTACTTAATAGCTGGCTCCAGGACAGAGTGGCAGGTGACAGAGGGGCAACAGTTCATGGCTGTGGAAAGCAGTAAAACCAATAAAGGGAGGATGGGAAAGCCAATCTCTGTCCCTTACATTGCATGCGGGTTGCCTAACATTAGACAGGTGTAGAGTTCACACCCTTAATCCCAGCACTGGACCATGAATCAATCACAAACTCCAAATTCAGCCATCTATTTAAAAGCCCATGCCCCTATGATGAGGTTTTGGAAGGAAATGTGGATATGAACCCTAACAATGCCTCAATCACAATGTTGCTATGTCACTCTAAGTGGGTTATATAACCTCTTTAAAGCTTTTGCTTTCTCAACAGGATAACCGAATTAGAAAACACAAAACAAACCAAATTAAAAAAAAAAAAAAGCCAACGAACAAAAAAAAGAAAACACCGGACTGAGGGTTAGCAGTAGAAGTTGAGGTGAAAGAATCCTGAGTTTAAGTGCAGCCTGGCTTTCAGAGGGTGATCCTGGCTCAATATAAAATAAAGAGCAGTAAGCATAGCCCAGGGGCAAAAGGATTGCCTCATATGAACAAGGCATGGTGTCAACCCTTAGTACTCAGAAAAAGAAGAAAAGCAATGGTATCTGGCTAGTATAGGTTGCATTCAACACTGAGTAGCATCCTGTGTGCAGAGGCCTGGTAATGTCATAAATCATTAATCCTTGTTTTCCTCACTCTATGCTTTTCTAGCATCCTTATCCAAATTCAGGGAGCCAGTGACCTAGAAAACACTGTCCTCCAAACAAATAAAAAGAACAGAAGCAAAGGAGGGAGCAGGGAAAGAAGAGAAGGGAAGAAAGACACACTTCGATGCAACGGTCACTTCTTTACAGAGATGGCCATAACATCGGCACTATTAGGGCTATAATTTAATTCACTAGTGATTTTTTTTACCATCCCATAGCATTTATAAAGAAATTTTACCAGCAATAGTAAGTCCACTGGACCCCCACCCTTTTACCAAAATTCTCAACAAACCAAATATGAACTGAACAGTTTGTGGACATCTGTTCCTCATTGTTCAGTTAGGAAAAGGCAGGAGGTTCTAGGACATCTTGCTACTCACGACAAGCTTCACACAGACGTTCATCACATGGGTGCCTTGTGCTTTAGTCTCCTGGGGACAAAGCATACCCTGTTGTGACAGTGCCTCTGCTTCCATCCTTGTTAGTCACTGGCACTAACGCACACTTACGAGTATGACAGAGCAAAATTTAGCTATTAGCATGAATGCAAAACAGCTTCTTCACGCTGTTTGTATGTCTTAAGTTATTCCAGCTTCTATTTAAGCAACCCCTTAGCTGCGGAGATAGCTCAACTGTCTAAGCATCTACCTAGGCAAGTGCAAGGACCCAGGTTTGAGCGCCGGTACCACAAGTTGTGCCGCCCTGCCTCAGGGCATGCCGAGCTGGAGACTGAGTCTGTGTGGAGTGGCGATGGGGAGGCTAAAAGACGAGGATCACTACAAGTCCCAGCTGCCTAGGGACACCCTATGCCGAATACATAAAATAAATAAATAAATAGATGATAACAGAAAATAAATAAACAGCGGCAGTTTCTCCTCAGTTCAGGGAGAGGATCAAACTGACATCTCAGGTGGGCATTTTCTTTCCCCCTTTCAAATTCCATGAAATTGTTTATTACCACAGAATGAGAACTGAGAATAACAATAAAAAGGGCCACAGATGACATACAGTGAAACATTTAAGATTATACACATTAAAGTGAAAAATCCTTCGTTTTTCAAGGCCATATCCAAATTGCGTGATGGACGCCCAGCAATTAAAAAACAAAAAAAAAAAATCAGAGAAAAGGACACTTGTTGAAATAAAACTTAAGCCCAGCACTGCCTATGGTACTGTGATAAGTAACAGTAAAAACAGTGCGGAGTGCTCAGAAATGGGTAACACAGGGGCACAGCGGGCATGTTGCCTCTCCGAGTAGGCCTTTCATATAAATTCGTGGACAACACTGACCAAAGAAAATCCTCCGAGATCTGGTTATGTTTTTATTGACGCGGTGAACCACGCAGCAGCGCAGTTGTTCTGACCGAGAATTGATCCCTCTTTTTACTGCTTTTTATAGACCCTGTTTCTTTTCATCACTGTGGCTTACTACATAGCCCATCTTGAAAAGTAAACACATACCGAATACTTTCTAAGAATAATGGGCTTAAAATTCCGACAGTCACTTTCTTCCTGAAAAATTTTAGTTAACACCGGTATGGTGGCTGAATTAAATATCTTTTATGCAACTGTTTGTGTAGTGCTGTATGTTTTATACAATGGATAAGTGGTCTTAAATAATTAATATTAAACATTTTAAAATAAAAATAAGTGAAGACTGCCAGAGTGAATAGACCTAGCTCATCAGTGTGTGTGTGTGTAAACAGATAAAAGTTCTTAACATCTTCTCTATTGCTAATTATTGAATTTGCTATACACCATTAGGTTTAAAATCTTATCAACAATTAAGCACATTTTTAGTTTCTCATCTTGTAAGCTATTCCCCATTTAACCCTCTTTAATAGTAGTGAAAATATTTGTTTACAGCACATGCTCAGAATGTAAACTCACTTTCTTAAAACCGTGAAATTAGAAGTTAAAGGGTAACTAAACGAAAAAGGGGATACAAATGAAGGACCATTTTGGATCCATATATACAAAATAGTTAGCATAGATATACAGCTACTTTCTCTTAATTCAGTGAGAAGAAAGATTTGTACTAATAGCGTTTGGACAGGACACCATGTCTGCACCTTGTACTGTGAATAACCACTACGAAGACAACAATGTGCAATGTATTAATTATGGAAACTGTCCTACTAATTGGTTTTGAAACTGTCCCATTGCTATTTGTTTCTCAATAAAATTAGTAAGAAATGAAACAAAATAAATACATTCAAAGTGTATTTGAATGTAAACAGCATGTAAAACATAGTCCACTTATATGTTAAATTTTATTGCATTGTCCAACCTTCAATTTATAAGAAATATATGGACATTTTAAATTTTTCTAGTGCCTTCTGGGTTAGGTAAGAATGATCATCCAGTGCAACTAGCTATTTAGAAACTTATTCTGCAGTATTTCTTGCATTATTTGTCTTATCAGCTCCATGTATAACCTAAATACCTGACAAACGATTTCTAGCAGGACCCACCATTTCTGTTCGCTTGTTTTGTACAACTGCATATAACTTTCCAACCCCTCAGTTCGTAGAACTTATTCAAATGTGGGTTTGAATCAGTAACTTAACCCAATTTATTTTTATCCTCCAACACCAGAAACCAAGTCTGAGGGTTCACTTTCTGCACAAGAGCCATGCAGTATCTAAACAGAGCCATGGAAGCCACTTAATGCTAAGATTAATCCCACGATTATGCCTCAGCACAAGAGCTACCCACCTCTGGTCCTCAAAACTCAATCAACTGTAGCCAAGGTATGACCTATTACTGGGACCTTGCATTAAATAATTTTGGAAACACCAATGGATTTAAAATTAATACAGACCAACTGTGTAAGGGTCATTTCTTTATAACAGTATGAAGTAATATGAATAACAGATTCATTGTTAAGAAGCTTCGTATCATCCTTATCTCACTTCTCAATGTTTACCCTATGTACTCGACACTTATACACACACACACACACACACACACACACACACACATATGTATAATAAAATTTAAAAGTACTACTGTGTATTTCTAATTCTGGGTCAGTTTTTGGGTGTCTTGTGATTATAGTCACTGAACAGACAAGGGCAGAGCTCACAGTGATACTAATAATGAAAATACCTTCTCTTTATTGCATTAGCCTATCAACCAGCCACCTACACTTGTTCATACACTATCCCTACAGGAATACACTAATATACCCAAGCTACACAGTCCAAAGGCTGTGTTCTCCAGGCCTCAGGATAGCAGTCTTCAGCCTTCAACCTCTTTTTACTGCTTCACAATTCCATTAACTCTTCTTGGAAGCATCACATTGTAAACTCAAGGCTCTGGACAGCAGTTGTGAGGTTTTAACTGCAATGTATTGGTGGGTGTGATTATCATTAGCCAGTGTGTCTATGAAATTGAATTAATTCAGTAAGAAATCAGGGATATGGAAGCGTATGAATTCAGACATAAATACACTGACTTTAACGTACTTTTGGGACAATGAAATATAAATGCCTAATGTTAGGGGCTGGCCAGACAGTTTAACAGACTGAAGTGCCTGCTTAGGCAAAGCACAGTTGCTGGGGTTTGCCGGCCCCGCCCCTGGGGTGCACTGAAAAAGTAATTGAGACAGGGTGTGGTGGTTCATGCCTGTAGTCCCAGCACCTGGGAGGCTGAAAGCAGGAGAATCACTATGAGTCCAATCTGTTCTGTGAGGCCCTATGGACCCTGTGCTAAAATACATTTTAAAAAATGCCTAATATTATTAGTAGTGGTTGACATTTAATGTAAGAAATAGATATTCAGTTTGCAAGTTGGAATAAAGTTGTTACAGATGTCTCTATGCATCAACAAACTTTCAAGTAATTGGGTAACCTTGGGCAAGTTATCTAATTGGAAAAATATGACTATAAAGTATCCTAATTTGACTCTTTTAAGAATAAAATGCTGGCTTGAATAAGTGATATTTTACTAATGTGATTATTTTAAAGAACGATGAATGATACACTGTAAAATAAATCAGCTCTTAGGGCTGGCTAAATAGCTCCACAGATTAAAGTGCCTGCAAGTATATGGACCAGGGAGATAGCTCGGTAGAATAAGGGCTTGCCTGGCAAGCACAAGGTCATGAGTTCAATCCCTAGTACCACAAAAAAATTAAATAAATAAGTATGTAAAAATAAAGCTCCTGAAAGCAGAAGCAGGGGCCAGGGGTTTGATCCCCAGGCCTGCTATACCAGCCCTGCCCCCAGGAGCATGCTAGCAACTGAGCCTGGGTGTGGTATTGTGCACCTGTAATACTGCTCTTGAGAGTTTGTAAACAGATGGATCACAGTGAGTCCGATCTAGTAGTGAGACCCTGAACACCCTTCCCTAAAATACAAAAAATAAATAAGTAAATAAATAAATTAGCTCTTACCTGATGTTAAAAACAATTATAGAACTATGAGATGCTATTAGGAAAAATCCTAAGTATTTTATAATAACTGAGCATACACATGTATACTTAATATTATTTCTAACACTATCTCCACCCTATTGTCTTAACACTTGTATATCAAAGTCTCCTGGAGAGATTCCCCCCCGACAAGGCACAAGCTTTCTTATCTCAACTTTCCAGGTTTATTAAACTAAAGTGTCCTGGAGAAATTGAAATGAGTTGTCAAAGTTCAGAACTATCTGTAAAGCCCATATTATTGGTCCGGTTTAAGTCATTTTTTAATAAGGCAACCAATGAAGATATCTATGTCTTCATTTCATTAGTGATGAACTTTGCATAATGTTGTACCCTAAGGTTTACAACTAGTGATTCTGAGTGTTTCCAGATTTTACTCTAGAGAATATTAGTATTCTTACAAAAAGTAGCAGATTTGTGATATGTGAGTCTGACTTCTATCGCCTGGTTTGTATTCATAATTTCAAAGAAAAATACATTTCTATGTGTTCTGAATACCCTTAAAATGTGCTCCTTTTCCACTTTGGTTTAATCAATCATTAAAAATCAGTATAGTTGGGGCCAGTTGGCTTAGTGGAATAAATGCTTCCCTGGCAAGTGCAAGGGCTTGAGTTCAATCCCTCGTTCCACAAAAAATGAAAGAAAGAAAGAAAGAAAGAAAGAAAGAAAGAAAGAAAGAAAGAAAGAAAGAAAGAGAAAGAAAGATCAGTACAGCTTTTGTTTTTACAATGTTCAGAGCTCAGCAGCAAACTTCCCAGTGAAAAAAGATATTGCCCAACAAGCGTTATTTGTTTTGTTAGAGACAAGGTCTTACTATGTACTTCAGACTGGTCTTGAACTCACTATGTAGCCCAGGCTGGCCTCAAACATGAGGCACTTCTCCTGCCTCAGCCTCCAGAGTGTTGGGATTATAGTCATGTGCTACCTTGCTCTGCAGAAAGTGAGGTATTGGACAAGAGAGTTTGACAACTGTTTTATTTAAGAGAAATAATTATGCTGGCTTTTGGTTCATTCCCAAGTACTTTGTGGCATCTCCTTTGAAAGGTCACTTTCTACCTATTTGTTAATATTGCAAATAATCTACAATTTTATAACAAAAAATGCAATTTTTAAATATTTTATGTATTTAGTACAGAGTCTACAAGGTCTCACTATGTACGTCAGACTTGTAGCACTCCTCCTGTTTTCAGCCTCCCAGGAGCTGTGGGTTACAGGTGCATCCACCGCGCCCAGCCTCTATCGCCATTTTATGTGCCCCAGGAGCTGGGCTGGCATAGCAAGAGGAAAACTGCACTTTTATGTGCAGTCCTTAACATTTGCTAATTGTAGTTTTAATTATTTTATGTTCTTTGTCTTATTCATATAAGTGGAACAAAGTCATATGCACATATATGACATGTATATCACAATCAATACACAGCCACTATATATATATATATATAGAGAGAGAGAGAGAGAGAGAAAGAGAAAGAGACAGACAGACAGACAGACAGACAGAGAGTCACAGACAGAGAAAGAGACAGAGAGACACAGACAGAGAAACAGAGAGACAGAGACAAAGAGAGAGACAGCAACAGAGAGAGACAGAAAGACAGAGAGAGACAGACAGAGAGACAGAGACAAAGAGAGAGAAAGAAAGAGAGACAGAGACAGAGAAACAGAGAGAGACAGAGAGAGAAACAGAGACAGACAGACAGAGACAGAGAGACAGATGGGGGAGGGGTTTATGTGAAATTCAATTCAGGCTGGTCTAGAATTAACTTTGTAGCCCAGGCTGGCCTTGAGCTGACAGATATCCTTCTACCTTAGCCTCCTGGAATGTCGCTACAGATTTTGTAAAGCTAAAATGTTTTCCCTATTGTCTAAGATTTCCTCGGACCCTTGGGTGATAATATAAGGGTAAGCTGTGTTAGAAGGGTACGTTAGAGTATGGACATGCTGCCTGAATTCTGCACTGTGGATGTGCACTGAAGCTCAGCACCCACAAAACAAGCTTCTGAATTTCCACTGCTTAAGCTCCGCCTTGGAATAAACATATGTGAAATGAGTGCAAGACAGTAGTTCATTTTATTCTTTTTACAGGTTTTCCTGCAATGATTTTAATGTGCACCTAGAAGAATCTTGAAGGTAGACTGAGGTATTTAGGAGAAGAAGATACAGAGAAAATATCCATTATACAGTCAGGTGCGTATTAGCTGAAACATCCAGTAAGGAAACAAAGATAGGGTCTCTCAGGGGAGAACATTCATGATATTAAAATGTGTATAATGAACAAGAGATCTCAAAATAAAAGTGTATAAGTGGAAGATAAATCTCTTGATTAAAGAATGGACATCTTAGTTTATAAGTATTGGAATCCCAGGACATAAACAAAAATCGAAAAGCTCCAACAGATAGTCACGATTCACACATTAAATGGAGACTTTTTGAAAATGTATTTGGTTGTTACAGCATCTTAGTAGGCAGCTTGGACTCTTAGCGATCTTCCTATTTTCAGCCTGTCAGCACTGGGATTATAGGTGTGTGCCACTATATCTGGACTCTGGCCAGCTCAGCCTGCCCTGCTGGTGGTTCTTGCATGGCATGTGGTACTGGGAGCCAAACTGTGGTCCCTGAGCTTGTCTAAGCTTGCCTGAGCGAGCATTTTGGTCTGCTGAGCCATCTCACTGGCCCCTAAATGAAAGATTTTTGAATAATAGAAAATACTAAGAAATCATGAAAATACATACCAATCATGAAGATGGGTATTTACAGTTAAATCACACAAGAAAAAAAAATTTAGAGTTCATTTAATCAGATATTAAAAATAAAGTTTGATAAGTAGCCTTATTTAGAGCAAAGGTGTAAATTACTTTGGTAAAAATCAAAATAATTTCCTACACTGAATTATGAACAATGATAATGCAAGTATCTAGAGTCGATGAATAAAACTCATAGTATCTTAAAATACTCAATATAAGAATCCTCTTAAAATGGGGTGCAGTGGTTGTATAATAAAGTTGTTAAGTATCAAAAATAGTGTCTATATCTTTCTTTTTCCCTTAGTGCGTACTTGAATGAAATGCTTCTTTATTTAAAATGAGGAAATCATTTTGGAAAAGATAAAATATGGTGGATAAAATAACAGTAGGCTTTGGAAATATGCGAGCAAGTTTCCTACAAATGAACATGTGGTCTGATAAATGTGAAGTTAATCCTTCTGTCAGCATGCCTAGTTACATTTCTTCTTGGTTTTTTTTTTTTTTTTCTTAAGACTGCACACTACTATTGGATTTTGCTGCTATATTAACTGTAACTGTTGGAATATGAGCTTACCATATTTTATTCAAAGACTTCAGTTCTGCTTGTCAGCCAACAGCTTGTTAAAACATTTGAAAAACGGAGAAGAGAAAGAAATCAGGCATTTTTCTACCAACCCAATATATTTTGATGTGTTTTTGTTGAATCTCCCTTCTGTGATTTTACGTATAATTGAAACCCTGGTCTACAAAATATTTTATTTCTTTTAATGTTATTTTCACTCTTACTGTTTTTAGACCAGGATTTTAATGACTATACAATACTTCCTGAGTGATTTTTTTACTCCTTTACTGCTGAGTATTTAAGTTTATTTTCCACTAAAATATCAACTCCTGAACTATTTTTTTCTTTTTGATCAAAAGTATCATCCAAGGAAATCAATTAAAATTTGGAAATCAAGGGGTGGGGAGATAGCTCAGCATGGTTCGTGTCACTCTCCATTACTTAATGCTAGTAATCAATCTCTGATAACTAGTGGATTTGGGGTTTTATGGAAGTTTACAGTTTATAGAAGGCTGGCACTCTGTAGAACTGTGATCTCTGGACCTGAGGCGGGCAGGCACAGAGCTTTCTTGGCACCATTTAAGATCTTCGGAGAGGACTGTGGACAGCATGCAGGACTGGTAAGCTCTGACACTGGTCCCCAGCGTACAGGTGTGGAGCTTGGGCTGGTACAACCCTAGTATAGGGTCTACAGGGTCTGACTACACAGATCAAGCTCATAGTGATCCCTCTGTTTTCAGCCTCCAAAGCACTGGGATTATAGGTGCAGACCACCACACCCTGTCTCAGTTGCCTTCTCATGGTGTCCCGGGGGTGGAGCCAGCACAGCACTCTGGGGATTGAACTGCAGTCCTTCCATCTGCCTAAACACGTGCTTTAATCTGCTGAGCCATCTGGCTGGCCCTGGTACTACCTTTTTTGAACTAAGGAGGATCTGAGCAGCCTGTCAGAACTCTGCAGACCTATGATTCTTCAGACTAACATATGCACCCATGGAACTTTCCTGGCACCTGGCCCATTCACTTAATAACTTAGGCCCTAAGGTGGCCTGCAGAACTCTGGTGAGCTGTAGCACATTGGTGGGGACTGTGTGCTTACACTGGTCCAACATTTTAAGAATTTAGAAGAATTCTAGGCAGTCCATGGGATCCTGGTGATCCCACTAGACTGAAGTTTTGTTGAGTATCAGCCAGTTCTGCCCTCTAGTACATAGAGACTTGGTGAGTCCCACTCTGCAAAAGGCAATCTCAATCCTCCAGCTGACCCAGGACAAATCCAGAAGACAAAGACATACAATAACTTGGAAGCCACATATCTGAAATTTCTGAAATCATAGCAACTGAAGGAAAGAAAAAAGGCTATAGAAGAAATAAGATCAGAAATAATCTCTCAGGTCAAAAAAGAAATAACAATTGTGAAAGATTTGCTCAGCACAGGTAAAAAAGACATAAATTAAAAGAGAAGAATAGAGAATGATGGAAACATTCAGTGAAAAAAAGGAAAGAATTAGAATGCATGAAACAGATTCAAACAGCTATCCTGGAAATTAAGAACTCCAGGGAAGGATGGCAAAACAGCTTGAATAAAACTGAAGATAGACTTCAGATCTCAAAGACAGAACTGCAGCTAAAGAGTGTGAAAGGAAAGATCTTTTAAAACTGTCAAGGGACTAGGGAATAACAATGAAGCACCTATAAGACGATGCAAAGAAAAATAATATAAGAATAATAGCTATAAATTAAGCAGCAGGAGACAGCACAAATCACATAAAGAGACTATTTGCAGAAGGACTAGCAGAAAATTTTACAAACATAAGGAAAAAAAAATCTGGCTTACAGTAAGTGAGGCATATAGAACTCCAAACTGCCACAATCAAAATAAATCTACCCTTCAACACATAATAATCAAAGTCTCAGAAATTCAGCAAAAGAACAGAATATTAAAATCTGCTAGAGAGAAGAAAGAGATCACCTGCAATGGAAAGCCCATCAGAATCACTGCAGATTTCTCAACACAAGCCACCAACTCAAGCAGAGCTTGGAGTGAAGTATTTCAGGTCTTGAAAGAAAGTAACTTCCAACTGAGATTGAAGTACCCTTCAAAGCTAGCTATCAAATTCAATGGCGAGATAAGATCCTTCCATGACAAAGAATAACTGAAGAAATTCACGACCACCAAACCAGCCCTTCAAAGAATACTGACACATAGTCTAGAAAGAGACAGAAGTAATCACAGCTTCAAGAACAACAGAAAGGAACCCACAAACAGAGCAAGTAATTAAAGAGAGGGGAAAAGAATGGAATCTATAACAGGAAAATAATAGGACAAAATTAAGTCAGTACCTATCACTTATAACCATCAATGAGTGGGTTCATTGCACTAATCGAAAAGAAATAAATTAGCAGAGTAGATTAAGAAAAAAAAATCCAACAGTATGGTACATGCAAGAAACACATACAAAGGCTGGGAATATAGCTCAGTGGTGTAAGCACCTGGCAAGTGCAAGGGCCTGAGTTCGATCCCTGCTTCCACAAAATAAAAGGAATAGAAACACATTTAACTCAAAAGGAAATTCACAGACTGAAAGTCTAAGGATAGAAAATAATTTTCCATGCAGTTGGAAACCAGAGAAAAGCCGAAGTACTTAGGATAGATATATAGCTACTTTCTCTTAGTGCAATGAGAAGAAAGATTTGTACTAATATTGTTTATTTTATTTTATTTTTATTCTTTTAGGAAAGGATCTACAGGGTGGTCCGGGTCTCACTACTAGGTTGGACTCATAGTGATCCGCCATTCTACAGCCTCCCAAGAGCTGGGATTACAGCCGCATACCACCATGCTCAATCTCAATCGCTGTCTCAATGGCCCTGGGGGCAGGGCTGGCACGGCAAGTCCTGGGATCCAATCTCCATCCCTTGCACCTGCTTGCAGGAATTTTAATCCCCTGAGCTATTTGGCTGGTCCTTGTACTAATATTGTTTAGACAAGATATCATATCTATCTCTTGTCCTCTGAATAACTACTACAAAGGCAACAATATTCAATGTTTTAATTATTTTAACTGTTCTCTCTTGTCCTGAAACTGTTTCATTGCTATTTTATCTTCTTGCTCATTAAAATGAATTTCAGAAAATAATAAAACTTGTGAAGAAATCAATTTTTTAGAACTTCAGAGTGTTTCACCGAACAATAACAAAATACACATTCTTTTCAGCTACCCATGGGACATTTTCCATAATAGAGCATATACTAACAACAGAGCATTCTTAAGTAAATGAAAAGAAGCTCAAAGTATCCCATGCATACTATCTGACCACAGTGCAATGAAACTTGAAATTCTTGACAAAAGAAACTAGAAAAACACCATAAATGCATGGGAATTAAATAAAAACCTACTAAACTACCAGTGGGTTACAGATGAAACTAAAGGAGAAATTAAAAAATATTTACAATCAGAGGAAAATGCAGATATAACATTTTTGTCTCCTTCTTTTCAGTTGTATTTTTTCTCTTCTTAATTACTTATACATTTCTTTCCTTTTTCTTGTGTCCTATCTTACGCATATATATCTGGTAATGTGAATAACTGGTTGGAAGACAAGACTGTGAATTATAACAAATACTGTGAAATTTATATTACTTTGTCAAATGAAATTTTGTATCATTTGTAACTTTTTCCTATGTTAGCACTATTTTGTATTCTCTTCAAAAAACAAAACAGATTTTAAAAAAGAAGTTCACACCAGCCCTGCCTCCGGGTGCTCTGAGTCGACCACCAAGTTCCAGCATGGTAGAGCGCCCCTGAAATCCCAACACTGGGGAGCCTGGAATCAAGAAGATCACCATGAGTCTGAGCTGCATAGTGAGACCCTGTACCAAGTACACTAAAAATAATCAGTAAATGAATACGTTTTTATTAGGAAAATAAATTGTTTTATTAATTTTTTAATTATTAATTTATTTATTTGGCACAGGGTCTCACCATGTAGCTCAGATTAGTAGTGATCATCCTGTCTCGGCCTTCCCGGCTCTGCGATTCCGGGCTTGTGCCACCACACCCAGTCTTGGTGGCTGACACAACAGTCCTGAGGTTTGGGATGGGCATGGCATGCGGTACCAGAGATCGAACCTGGGTCCTTGCAATTGGCAGGAAGGCACTTAGACTACCAAGCTATCTCCCCAGCCAGGAAAATAAACTCTTTAAAATTGCAGTGTAACTTTTGAAAAAAAAAAAAAAACACCAGACAGATACAGCAGCCTGTCTTTAAAAAACCGTGTAGTGTTTATTTATTTTTATTTTTATTTATTTACTTATTTATTTTGCGGAACCCAGGAATTGAACTCAGGCTCTTGTGCTTGCCAGGGAAGCACTTATTCCACTGAGCCATCTCCTTGGACCCTTGCATAGTGTTTAATAAAAAGTGTTAGTCAAATTGCAAATATACTTCTAGAGAAATTCAGTTTGTTTCTATTTTAGTTATAACAATGGATATATATATATATTCTTTTTCTTTAAAATCCATGTACCAATTTAGAGTTGAAAGGAGACAAATTAAAAAAGAGAACAAAGAAAAAAAAGGAGAGAACAAAGAAAATAGCTCTATAAATTATGGTCTTCTCCACATGGTTGTAAAATGCTATTGTTTAGCCTCTGTAGACAGCAGCAAAATGAAAATACTCTGTAATAGTCTAATTTCTTTTTGTTTTTGTTTGTTTATGTGTTCATTTTCTTGTACCAGGGGTCAAACTCAGCACCTTGCACTTCCCAGGCAGGTTCTCGCCACTGAGCTATCTTCCCAGCCCAATAGTCTAATTTCTTAAGCTGACATTTCATTCACACTTAATAGGACATATAGTATGTTAATTCAAGAAAATCAAGATATCCAGTGCCTACAATATCAGCTCAATCTCAGTTTTAGGTCATTAATGAATATATTATATTAGAATAAAAGCAAACCTCAGAATGGAGATTATATTTTCTGCATTAAGCTTAAGTCTCTCTTGTCCTGCAGATTTCATAATACTAGCAGGTCTCAAATTCTTTCTTGTTTTGACTATTGAACAATAGTCTCTCTCTGTCTCTCTCTGTCTCTCTCTGTCTCTCTGTCTCTCTCTTTCTCTCTCTCTCTCTGTCTTTCTCTCTCTGTGTTCCTTTCTCTCTCTCTCTACCTACTTGGGACAGGGTCTCCCTGTATAGCTCAGGGTCACCTCAAATTTACCATGAGCTTCTCTAGCTCAACCTCCCAAGTGTTGGAATTACAGCCATGGGTCACCATGGCTGGCATTATAACATTTTCTAGTGTCACACATGCCCTTACAGATGAGATAATCAAATTTTATAAGCTGGGACCTGTGGCTTCTTTTGCAAATAATTCTTTCCAATGTCTTCTGAATACCAAAGTTAGAATGAAAGTTGTCAAATAAACCTGTGTCCCACGTAAGGATTGAATAAAAGTTAAGCTATATTTGCAGTCTGAATCAGGAGGTAGAGGTTCCCCAAAGTTTAGAGGATATAAACATACCTAGAGATAAGTAATATAGAAAGCAAATTAAATGAACAAAACAGGGGCCGGGGAGATGGCTCAGTAGAATAAATGGTTCCTGGCAAGCGCAAGGGCCTGAGTTCAATTTCTGGTTCAAAAAAAAAAAAAAAAAAACCACAAGAACAAATCTGCAGTAAGATTTGCAGCTGATGGAGAACTACAGATGGGTTGCTGATCATATGAAAGGTGGTGGATCAATTAATGACTGCAAGTTGCCCAAGAGAGCTGGACACTGATGACACAGCCTGGACATGCCAGTGGAAGTTGTTACCAAGTGTGCATTCTGGATCAAAAGTGGCAATTTCCCTAGGAAAGGCACCTCTGATCCTGCTGCGAAAAGTGCTGTTCATCTGAGAGTGAATCATTTCTTGACATAGCTGCGATGAGATGTTCATTGTGGTGGGGAACAAACCTTTTCCCCAGGTATTTGGAGCTATATAATTTCAGGTTTCTCATGTGTACCTGGGAGATTCTGCAGAGAGACTGAAATTCTGGGACACTCACCAGATCAAATTACACTTCAGGAAACTTATAATAGGTGAATTTTTTTTGTTGGGCCTGAAAAAAGTTGATAGTCACTGTGCTTCTTGAGCATTTTATATGGCATGCAATCCCCACAGGAAAATTCAAAAATCGTAAGGCATTTCTGAAAGAAATTGTGAGAAACATTGACAATTCCTTTTATATCAATTTTTATATCCAAAAGCAACAATCCTTCCGAAGTGAGAAAAGGTTGTCAAATATTATCTAAGACTACCATATATGGCTGGAGAGATAGCTCAGCAGACTATGCACCTGCTTTAGCAAATACAGGGACCAGGGTTCAATCCCAGGTCCCATATACCTTGCCAGCTCTGCCCTGTGGCATGCTGGGCTTGGGACTGAGTCCTGGTGTGTTGGTGCATGCTTCTAATCCCAGCACTGGGGAGGCTGAAAACAGGAGAATCAGAATGAGTCCAAGCTGTGTAGTGAGACTCTGTATCAAATACATAAATGAAAAATAAAATAAGTAAATAGGGCTGGCAAGATAGCTTAGTAGAATAAACACTAGTCTGGCAAATGCAGGGTCCTGAATTCAATCTTCAATACCACAAAAATAAAATAAAATAAAATTATCATAGAATAAGAACCAGTGGGGAGTACATCTTTTCAGTTCATTTAAAAATGTGTTTGGGGGCCAGGGAGATGGCTCAATGGAATAAGCGCTTCCCTGGCAAGTGCAAGGGCCTGAGTTCAATCCCCAGTTCCACCAAAATAAATAAATTAAAAAAAAATGTCTTGCTGGGCATGGCAGGACATGCTTGTAATCCCAACCTTGGGGAAGCTGAGGCAGGAGGTTCACCATGAGTACAAGGCCAGACTGAACTATATAGTGAGACCCTGTCTGAGAAAGCAGTGCATTAATTCATCTGGAAAATGTATACAATAATGACTTGGAATATTTTTTCTTATAAGGTTACTGGTATTTCCATTTTTTTTTTTTTTTTTTTGTTTGTTTGTTTGTTTGTTTGGTTTTCTAACCCATCATTATACCTTCTTTCCTATAGTTTTATGGTTTTCTGTAATCTAAATAAGGCCCAAAGGAATGGAGAACAAGAAAGCATTGTGCTTCTGCATTGCTCTTCGGATATTGCTGATCCGTGTTGTTCTGTTCAGAACATCCGCGAGACCTCGGTCCTAGCTAAACAGAGGGGCTCCGCAAGCTACATCCAAGCCTCTGTTTAGAATGACACCATCCCTGGGGACTGACATAAAGAGACAGGAAATAATTTATTGTTTTCATTATTATGTTTCAAATTGAAGTGTTGTGGATGAAACTATTTAGCATGATATGCCATAAATAAATTAGAATACCTACTCATCATTGTGTCTAATAAGGCAGGAATTGATGATGAGATGAGGTGTAACACAGCCTAGATTCACAATCTTCACAAGCCTTGATAGAAATGAAGGAGATCATCCATGCTGTGATATTTAACAAGAAAGATCAATAGCTCAGCCTATTGGATATACAACATAGTATTAAGTCACTCCACTTCATAGGATTCTCTTTGTATGCTTATTGAATTTTCTCCACATTTTTGATGGGCTAGCTAAAAGACACTTATAAATAGCACCATGGTCAAAGAAAAATATACCATAGGGGCGAAGAACATGGTGGTTGTGCTTATTAAAAGATGCACTGTATTCTGAACACACAGGCCTATATCTACTATAAGTTTAAGAAATGTATTGTTTTGAAATTTTAAGATGAAGAGTATTTTGAAAATTATGTATATAATTTATATGTACATCTTCGGGTTTGCTTACATGTCAAACTTCCCTCAAACTAATTTAATTAGAATTCTGTGTAGCTTACTGATTATTATTTTTACAGGATTGCCTTTAAATTCACAAAATTTCTGAAATAATATTGCAGTACAGGATAATGCACTCTTTGAAATAATAGATGAAAGGCAATTTATGAATCCATGAAGTTAATTTTATCATTGTTTCATTACACCAAAGGAGAAGTGATAACTGATTATCCTAACAGTGCTATAATCAGTTAGAATTTTTTGAATTCAGGTTAATCAGTGCATGAGAATACAGTTTTTATTACTGACACAGAAATGATTGCCTGCAATTTTGTTTGTCTTTTAACCAGGTAAGATTTTTATCTCTCTAAGAATCTCATTATTAATATAATTGTTATTTTCTCTGCAAGCTAATTAGTTGTTGAAAGTACAGTTTAGAAGCTTACTATCAAAAGTTTCATCTTGAAAAGTCACTATTTTTCAATTATTAGGAAATTAATTCTATCCAATTAAAAGGAAAGTGCATGACTAGCATATATGAATACTTCCAGAAATCTTGAGGAGTATAGCTTTAAACATGCAACACTTCAGGGTCACCCAGTCGGACCCGCCACTGAGTAGAAGTCTTCACTGGGACAGTCTCCGCATCTCACGTTGTCTTCGGTCTTCACAGCTGTAAAGGAAGCAGGTTCTTGATAAGCTCAATGAGCTGAAGTCCAAAGCTTGGCAGATTATGAACCAATCTGATTCCTTAGCACTTATCAATCTGTCCAATTTTTATCCACAAAACTGGAACCATTGCAATTGAAATATTGTACATGTAAGAATTCTGCAAAACAATCCAATATACTCCAGTACTCCACCATCATAGTGGGTTATCTGTAGGACTGGCAATATCAGGAGTTGTTGACTTGAGCCTTTTACAGTTCAGCATATTAATATGGGTTTACTTTCTGTACCTTGTTTTTATACTTTTCTGCCTAATGGTTAAGGTCAAGATAAAGAAAGACCTATATAACAAGAAATGTAACATTTTTATCTTCCGAGTTCAGTCAAATTCCCTCAGGATTTATCTTGAAACCCTGTACTAGAGTTTGTAGATCCTTTGTCAGTGTCTTCCATGTGGATGAGTCATGGTCATGAGTTGACAAATCTGCTCTCAGTGAAAACCTGAGAGAATGTTTTCTTTCCATGTGACTCTCCTTAAATGAAGGACTATTTTACATACACACACACATATATAAAATGATTAGGATAGATATACAGCTACTTTCTCTTAGTTCAATGAGAAGAAAATCTGTAATAGCAGTGTTTAGACAAGATATCATGTCTGCATCTTTTGAATGCAGAACTATGAAGAAAACAGTATGCAGTAATTAATTATTGACACTGTTCTACTAACCTGTTTTGAAACTGTCTCATTGCTATTTCTTTCTCAATAAAATTAATTAAAAAATAAATAGAACCAGCCAGCAGCCTTCCATAGGATTCCCTAGCCAATTACACTCCAGTGATAAAGCTACCGGGGGCTCCTGAGATAGGAGTCTTATTAGCCCTGAAATCAATCAGGTATTGGCCAAGAAGATGTTACAGGATTTAATAAGAGCAGGATCTTAAAGAGCAGTTGGATGGAGATATGGAGGGTATGATGCTGCAGATCACTAATGACATCATCAAAAGTGTGGTGAGGGCAACCTGCCTGCTTGCATGGCACCAGAAGTCCAGCGCCCCGAAGGTGAAAGACATCCAGCTGTACCTGGAGGGCCAGTGGAACTTATGGATCCCAAGATTAGACTTAGAAAGAATCCAGCCCTAGAAAAAGCTTGCACCTCAGAATAACATAAGCAGAGAATGATACTGATCCAGAAAACAACCAGGAAATAACACATAGAAAGGTCAGGGTATGGACCTGTCCAGGTACTTGGAGATACTGTAGCTGAGACCTCAGCAATATCAGCCTTGGAGTTTGTTTGCTTGGTCTTTAATGCTTTACAGAGAAATATATAAATAAATAAATATATATCATCTATAATTACTGAAAGGATCTGCCAAAAGAAGAGTCCTACCCCAACTTCCAGTCCTTTTCCCTGCTGTCTCAAAGAGGAATAATGTATCTTCCAGAGAAGATTTTATTTGTATTTTTTTATACCGTAAGTGGTTGAATAGAGACAAAGCATTTCAGTCTTGTTGGGTGAGACAGTATTAGCAGGATTTTAGAGAGACTTTTCTTCCTCGTCTCTCCCACTTCCCCTTCTATTTTGTAATGTAAGAACTTATGTCAATATGAATTTGATTTGCTTTTCCAGAATAAAGAAGTTTATTAATTGAAAAAAATGCAACACCTCAAAAGAGCATAATTGATGAATTCATAGTCAATAATATTATAAATTCTGCATAATTCTGATTATAAATTCTGCATAATTCTGTGAAGGAGGTATTATTGATATGTAAATATGAGTTCATTTTGTTTTATCCTAGCAGTACAAAATAGATTACTATGATAAAAAATATTATGAAGATTTCAAAGACATGAAGTGTCTTCAGGCAGAAATCTATTGATAATAGCAATTCTAGAATGGAAGAAAAATTTTAAAAAATGGATCACTGAGAAAAATATATGACTTGAGAAACATGAATTTATTAGGATGGTGTTCTTTTCCTTCTTCTTTAGGTAAGAAAGAGGCAATGGACTTGCACAGGAGGAAATCTTGCCACAAAGACAAAGAGTGGGGCCTTTTATAGCCTAAAACACATTGAAACACAGAACATTACCTTATTATTAAATCATTCTGTAATGAATCAGTGAATATTTTTGGAACAGAGTCACTCTTTAGAAATAAGACTGCAGTGGCAGTACAAATCATATTTGATTATTTAAAAAAAAAAAACAGTTAAGAACAACAGCTATCCTGAGGTGCAGAAGGCCACACATCCAGATGAACAATGCTGCTAAGATGTATTTCAAGTTCACTTAAATTCTAAAGCACATAAACTGAGCATGGGAGTAGCACATGCCTACATTCTCAGCACTCAGGAAGCTGAGGCAGAAGGATCATTGCAAGTTGGAGACCAGCCTGGGCCACAAAGTAAGCTTGAGACCAGCCTAGGCTGCATAGCAAGACCCTGTCTCAAAAAGACAAAAAAAAAAAAAAAAAAAAAAAAAAATCTAAAGCATATAGACCAAAACTAGCCCTCCTTCTTGGTCTTTTGGGAATTTATGTTTTAATTTTAAAATACCACCACTCTCTTCAGACTTGGTTTACCAATCTGGATTCTCTTCTAAATGGCAGATAGGAAGAAGGGCCGGTAGATAAAAACATGGAGGCGTTTAGGGGTTGTAAAAGTTGAGCTCTTACCAGATCCCAACTGCCAAGCAGCATCTGGGCACACCTTACTGCAAACAGGGCTTGGGAATCTTACGTAGCCATCTGTAGCTAAGATCAATGGACGATGCAAGTTTCAGTAAACAGAGAGCAGTTTTTGCCGTGATCTTCCCACCTTGTACCAAATAGCTATGTTCCATATACAGAACATAGTCATCCTGTTTTTAAGGGTAAAAAATAGTCTAAGCCAGCCCCTTGGCCCATTCAAAGGCTAGGGTCTCCGATTATGAAATAGGGAGAAAAACTGATCTTGGGTGGGTGACTTCCAAACAGTACAGTGAACCTCCAAATGACATAGGGGAAAAATGTTCTCCTGACCTGACCTGGACAAGTTCGTGTTCTCCAAAATCAATTTAGCTCCTGGTGGTATTACAATGAATTTTAGGAACAAATGGAGGTTATGAGCAGTGTATATCTATTGAGGGAAAGAAAGCTCCTGTCAGAGATAAGGACAGGAGGGGACCCCGAGCAGGTAGTCCCCCCCAGAAGCTGTCTCTTCCAGGGACTTTTACAGTGTAAAACCATGTAGGACTGAGGTGGAGAATATTATGTGGATGTGGGGTGGGATTACAAGCACCATTGCAAACTATGGTCAACCAATGGGATTATGACACCATTGCTCAGGTAAAATTGATTACGCCCAGGACCAAATGGGGTAGCAAGTCATGTCGCAAGTGGGCATGGAAGTAAAACAGCATTTTAGCTGGTGGCCATCAGATAATGATTCTTCCTGGCATTCTCAGGATAATAATCAATCCTGGATGCTAATCTTTAAGGATGTTAGCATTTGTTTGGTCTGGCTCACAGCAGAAGCATCCATCCTACAGTTGTAAGGTATCTTGTTTTGTGTGTTATCTCCTTCGAGGGTCTGACCCTTTCTGATTGCCTATTATATTTCTATCTAACTTGGCTGTCTGAAACAATTATATGTAGTCCTCTCTCTCTCTCTGGAGTCTAAATATAGCTCCTGGTGATCTTATGATAGATAAACGATAATGCCACTTCCCTCTCAGCGAGCATAGCTTGCTACTATACTATATAAGACTCGTGGTTTTAGGGCCAGCCAGTTATCTCAGTGGACTACAGCACTTGCTTAAGCAGGCACTGGGACTGGGGTTCAATCCCAGGCATGTAGTGCTGGCCCTGCTCCCGGATATGCTGAGACAGCCACTGGAACGGAGCATGGTGGCACGTACCTGCAATCCCAGTGCTTGGGAGGCTGAAAACAGGAGCATCACTGTGAGTCCAATCTGTATAGTGAGGTGCTGTAGACTCTACATGCACACACACACACACACACACACACACACACACACACACAGACTTGTGATTTTAGCTTGACACATGGTAGAGCTATTGGTGTCCTGGGAACTCTTTAACAGTCAGCTATTAGAGCCAAGAGAGAGACGATCTGATTTGTCCTGTTTCCCAATTTCTCTACTATAAAATTTTCATGTTTCCAAACTCTGTTCACTAAAGATGGAAGTGGGACAAAATATCATGATAAATTTCATGAGTCTACCTGAAATGATTTGAGACTATCATTAATTATGGTAGAAACTTACCAGAAAACCATCTCTTGGCTAAAACTAAACCTGAAGAGTGTATACCATAACTAGTTCAGTATTTACTACAAGAGAGTTAAGGCTGGAGAGTCTAACAGCCACCTGAGGTCTAAATTCTAGTTAGTGAATAAAAATAAACACATTATGGATATCATAATAGAAAAAACAGTCAAAACTCAAAACTCTACTGCGAATGGCTGGTTGTAGGGAGGCCTCAAGTGGCACTCAATGTTTTTGAATTTTTCTTTGCATTTTTGTAGATTCAAACTTTGATCCATGAATTGAGACTACCCAGGGTTTTGATCAGATTTTCAGGTTAGCTTACTTTTGATATGTAACCAAGTAGGAAAACAAAAACTACTATGGAAATGGACTATACTTAGTAAAAGGAAATGAAAATAGAGACCTTTGATTATTCCAGGAAATTCTAATAATACAGTCTTAGTAGGAGCACTGCCTAAAACACAGTGCCTTTCTCATGAGCAAGATCTGAAAAGAGAGTCGTGATTACATCATGAACACATGCACAGTGATTTCCTCAAGAAAAAATATTAAATATTGTGACTGGGGTCTAAGCTATCACCTTCCCTATCCAACCTTAGGCCTGTTAGCAGGCTTATCCTTGTCTGTCCTCATTCATACCTTAAGGTGCATCCTCCTTCTACCCAGGGCTGGTCAGACATGGGGATATGTTGGTCAGGGAGATGATAAGGAATAAGGAAAGACAGATGCATGTGGGGGTAAAATGGGAACTCTAGTGTGCTAGAAAACCATGTCCTTGGTTGGCTTGCCTTTACTGGCTAGCAAGAAGCAAGAGGGGGAGGTAGCAGGCATTTTTCATGGAACAGTAATCATAGAAATTAGGTGCATAAGGATTTTAAATTAACGAAGAATCAGATTTTCTCTAAATCTAAATACTATATTTTGAGAGTGGACCTTGGCAGATGCAGCTTTTCCCAGGAATGTGAGGTTATCAGCTTTCCCTATACCTCCAGGTTCTTGAAGCAAGGGGATATTGACCTTCGGAATGCAGGGGCTTAAATCACATAGCTCCGCCCCACCTCTCCTGGCACACACACCACCTGGTCTCCGACATCGATCGTTTTCTGAGCCTTGATCTCCCAGCAATACTTAGTACCGGTAGTCACTCATGAGGCCAGGAATCCTGAATGGTGACTCAGCACTATACCAATTCCACACTTGTGTAGGATCACCATGGTGATAGGTGCTTGGCAACACAGTGCAACAATTAGATACACTGAGAAATTCATGGAGGAAGAAAGATTTCTATTTCAATTATTTTCTTTGGGAAAGAAAAATAGAAGATGGTACAGTAGGTCATGTATATACTGAGTTTGAAAGTGTAACACACAGAATGAAAAATGATGTTAGCACAATATATGGTGAAATGGATTTTTTTTTTTTTTGGTAATTGGGCATATACAAATAAATATATGTGGATAGAAGTAGCTATTTCATTACAGATTTTTTCTTAAGGTAAATATAAAAAGTGTATTTAATGCAACCAAGTAGATACTACATAAAGGATGTAAACTTAACAGACAGAATTAAATTGAAAACAGTATCAACATACTTTTAGTCCTGACTTTTTTATTGCAGTACCAGGGATTGAACTCAGGACCTTGTGCTTTCCAGGTAAGTGCTTATTCTACTGAGCCATGTCCCTGTCCCATGCTTTTCTAATGAGAGTAGAAAATACTAAGAATAATGTGGCAAAGGTTAAGGACATGGAGTTTGCTTATTCCAGAGAGAGAGTTATAGGAAAGAGAAGGAATATGTCATCCCAGCAGCCATCAATTACTTGAAGAAATTATCTTCATCAATTAGTCAAGGGTTCAAAAGAGAGAGGAGAGGAAAAGAAGTAGAAAAGAACTTGGATGTGTTATGCATTGGTACCAATATTCCAGGGTGTAAAAATTATATGCAGCAAACATATATTAATAGACATTTAAATTTTAAAAATAAAACAAAATGATTAATAATTCTTAAAAAAATAGAACAGAGCATCTACTATATGGCTGACTATATTATACTGCAGTCAAAGGAGAGAAAAATCCATCTTTTTATAAAGCAAAATGAGTACCATTCTGACTTACTGAGAGTGGAATAACTTCTTTCCACACCTTATTTGATGCAAGAATTGTTTCAAATTGCGTTAGTAAGTGTCATGGAAAGGGTGAAAATTAAAAAGTGGGCATTGTGCTCCATGCTGTGATCCCTGACTAGCATGGGAATATTTCAGCTTTGAAGTCATCCAGGGCAATAGAGCAGGATCATGTCCCAAAGCATTATAATCACAACATATATAATTTGTTTCTATTAAAAACACTGTGTTACAACAAATTTGGATCAAATTATAAGTGAAGACATTGTGGCATTACTCAATTCATTTGCTAATTGGCCAAGTGAAGGCAATTAAAACTATGAAACCAAAGAAACTCCTCTGTTCCCATAAGTATTCTCTAGATCAATAAAAGGAAGGGTAGGAAAGGAGGTGATTATAGCCCCAATAATCCAGAATTTTTGAAGGATAGAATGTTTACTTGAAGAAAATCCTGAGAGGATTTGTATGTATAGCATGAAAAAGGAGTGAAGTTGTTGCTAAGAGACAGGGAGATAGCTCAGTAGAATAAGTGCTTGCCTGGCAAGCACAAGGTCCTGAGTTTAATCCCCGGTGGTATCACCAAAAAGAAAAAAAAGAATACGTTTATTAGGCCAGCCAAATAGCTCAGCAGATTAAAGCACCTCCAAGCATGTGCAGAGGCCAGGGTTTCAATCCCCAGGTCTAAAGTGATGGCTCTGCCCCCCCCCAACATGCTGAGATGGCATTTGAGACTGGGCGTGGTGGCACTCCCCTGTGATCCCAGCACTTGGGAGGCTGTAAACAGGTGGATCACTAGGAGTCTGATCTGATAGTGAGACCCTGACCACTCTAGACCCTTCCCTAAAATTACCAAGAAAATTTGTTGTTGTTGTTGTTAAGAAAGGATAAACTGGGACTTGCAAACATGCATATACATTATCATGGAAACTTTCTTTCCGTGCAAGGCTTGGGACTTTCTGGCTTTGTCTCCCTCATTCTGATCTTCATTTGGCTGGGTTGTGTCTGCACAGTTTCTTTTCTGTTCTGTCACTTATTTATTTATTTACATTTTTGGTACAGGGTCTACAGGGTCTTACTGCATAGACCAGACTTGTAGTGAGTCTCCTGTTTTCAGCCTCCTAAGAGCTAGGATTACAGGCGCGTGTCACCACACCCAGTCTCAATCACCATCTCAGGTGACCCAGGAGTGCGCCAGGCTTGGCATGCCAGGGATCGAACTGAGGCTGTGGCTTCCACTTGCAGGTACTTTAATCTGCTGACTTATTTGGCCGGCCCCCTGTTCCATCTTTTTAGACTCGACTCACCCATAAAATTATTTGGATGCTACCTCTTCTCTCTACTTCCTTCACTGAGGCTGGTTTATACATTTATAATGCAGATTCTGTGTGTGTTTATAATGTGTATCTATTCTTTACACTTTTTTTATACATCATTTTGTTCTTTGTCTGGAAAGTTTCATAAAATTTGAAATTCATCCTTGTGTCCATAGTTTTCTTGATAAAATAAATTGTGCAGTGCTCTGAAGATGAAATAACCAATTTGGAAATAGGACTCAAGATCTGAGGTTTGTTTTGAACATTTTGAACGTCCTGAGTAGAAAAGGAAAAGGAACCATAAAGAAAGCAACAGAGGAAAAGCTGAGCTGCTTCAGAACTTAAAGTTCTAATCATAAATATGTAAAGAATATAAATAGAAGGAGAATGGTGCGCTGGAGCGCTCACTGGAGCACTGACAAGAAAAGGCTGTCAACAAGAAGTGACAGAAAATAGTAGAGAGAAAGTCACTCAGATGATCAGTTGCAAGAGGGAATTGGTCAAGCAATGGCCGTGACTCATCCACAAGGCTGACACTGGAAAAAGATCTACAAAGTGCGATACAGGGTTACAGGATAAATCCTGAGGGGGTGTGACTGACCTTATCAGATACAAAAATTACATTTCTTGGAAAAATGAGGCTGAGAACAGCACGAGGGCAGGCGCCCCTCCAGCAGCCACACACAGGGCCTTCTGGACAGCCCTGCTGCTTCCACCTCACGCCCTGACCTTGGCCCCAGGGGAAGCTAGCAGGGTCATCCCAGCCACTCTGACGTAGGGTGACCGTGGGCTGGGGGACCCGAGGGCCTCTGTGTCTGGCTGCACGAGCAAGGCATACTGCAAGTTCCATGTCTTTGAAGGAGAGAGGACAGCCCCTGCTCCATCACCACAGGCCTGTGTGTGCAGCTCAGGTGGTCGCTATTTCTACCCTGAAAGAAGAAAATAACGAAAAAAAACTAACAACAACAACATTCGTGTCTGTGGAGCAGCTAACTCGCCCACGACTCCCTGCTTTCCGCACAGAACTAGCCAGTGTTAAAACAACATGTAAATACTTTTTTTCATTTTACACCATTGTATTATACGTGTATATGGTGGCTCCTTTTTCAGAAACTTTTCTTACTTGGTAGTTGTCTTGTTTTCTGGGCTATTTTTTAACTGAGGAGGAAAAGTGCTCCTTGGCCAGTGGGACATGTGGCCCTGGCAGGGGCCCTGGTAGCCTGTCCCCCTCAGCTGAGCCCCAGCCCTTTTCCACCCAGCCTTGACCTCGCCGCCTCCTGCCACACCCTGGGCTGAGGGCACCTCTTGCTTTATGTCAGGAGTCTCAAGTAACATTTTTTTCAATTAAAGAAAAAACCCTATTTCCAACCTTTACATGCTCCAGAGCCCCTGCCCCTCCTGTGTCCTCTGCTGCTGCTAAGGACAATACAACAGCTTACTCTGCTACTCAAGAGCTATTTTTATGTAATTAATGTATGCTTTCTTGTTTATAAATGCCTGATTTAAAAAGGACAAAAGAAAAGCTTGGCATATTTATCCATTTTGCTGTATACCTGTTAGTCCTTGCCCCTTGGAACAGATGACATTGGACAATAAAGGACTTGGAGAGCGAAAAAAAAAATTACATTTCTTGTTATATAGGTCTCATTTTGTCTTGGTCTTAAGCATCTAGCAGAAAAGTATAAAAACAAGGTACATAAAGTAAAGCCATACTGGTATGATGGGCTGTGAAAGGCTCAAGTCGACATCTTCTATGGATGACCCACTACTATTGTGGACTGCTGGACTCTGTTGGATGGTTTTGCTGAATTCACTCACCTATAGTATTTAGATGCCAATGGAATACCCATCTCTGACAGGAGTAAACAAAAAAAGGGGATACAAAGGAAGGACCATTTTATATTTGTATATACAGAATAGTTAGGATAGATATACAGCTACTCTCAATTCAATGAGTAGAAAGATTTGTACTAATAGTGTTTGGAGAGGATATCCTGTCTGCTTCTTGTATTATGGATAACCACTAAGAAGGTAACAATGTACAATGTATTAATTATTTAAACTGTCCTGTTAATCAGTTTTGAAACTGTCAAAAGAATAAAAATGAAAATTTAGACCTGTTTTGTTTAATTAAAAAGAAAAAGAGTGATCCAGGATGTTGAGGGAGAAAAATGAAGACAGACAGGTTTTTGTTTTCTGTGAATTCAATTGATAGAACCCAGAGATGAAAGAAGCAGTCAGGCTGGCTAAGGCGAGGAGCTGGAAGTGTAGGGAACTGATTGAACGAAGGGTACTCTCAAACTTTTAGAATGTCATTCATCAAGATGTGTCGTCAGTCCACACAGTTCATGAAGGAGAAAATGGGGACATTCTGGCCCTCATCACCTGGGGAGCGTGAATGCGATTTGACATTCCTTGTATTTACATTATACCTAAACCAGAAATAAATTAATGATTTTTACGTGTTTTGTTTTGCTGTGTTTTGTTTTGGTTTTTGTGCAGGGTCTCACTACGCAGCTCGGACTTGAAGTGATCCCCCTGATTTGTACCTCTCAAGCGCTGGGATTACAAGTATGCTCCACCCACCATGCCTGGATTCCGTCGCCGGCTCGGCACCCCAGGTGGTGGTGCCAGCGCAGCAAGGGACTGAACCCTGGCCCCTGCCCTTACATAAGCAAGCTCTTAGTCCACTGAGCTATATCGCCGGCCCTAATAAATGAATTCTGTAACCTCAATTTAAAAATAAAATATGAAAGCTATTGGAAAAATAGTCATTTTGAATATTTTGAACAGTTTAGATTTATCAAATAACTTATGCATTAATAATGCGTATCATAATTATCTGATTTTGGTTATATTTTTTCCTTATCATGTATGGAATTCTTTCAATTGCTTTATGTTACATTAAGCGTCATGAGTCAGTTATTCTCCTTTCTTTGCCACCTACGTTGGCTTAATATAATACCCAGAAGACTCATTTATTTTTTGGTGGTAAAAATGATGACAAGATAGCAACTATGAATGAAAAGTTCTTCAGCTATTGTTATTAGGTGTATGTGAAGCATACACATTGTAAACATTAGTGCACCTCCATATACATTAAACAACCTACACATAAAGCTTTCCTGCCCTTTAAGCCTACCATGTGTTCTGCTCATCTCCTATGAAATTAACAAGGAAAGCCAAAATTTTGACAGTGCTCTAGATTATAATCTCAAGCTAATGACAAAGCATTGTGTAACACAAAATCTGTTGTTTTTAAAATTTTTTAAAGAAGAAAATACAGTATAGTAATAAAAAAAACCTAGAATTGATACAGAATTTCACTAATCTAAATAATATGAACTTGACAGTATCTTCTGTGCAGCATAGTATTGTCTTCAAGTTAATGCTTCATATTACCAGATATTTACAAGCAAAATAAGAAAAAAAAAGAAAAAAGAAAAAAAAAGAGTTGTAAGAATTTAAGGAGAAAGAGGAAAAAAATGAAAAACAAAACAAAACAAAAAGTTAAACATTAGCTGCCCCTTTGTATCGAGCAGCAGAAATCCACAGCACAATTACCAGACCATGCTGCATGCATACATAGATAAAGATTTTTTCTTCTTCCCAGTAATTTCTTCTTTTTGGATAGATTCATTTCCTAAAAATTCAGATGGATTCACTGATTTTCACATGAACAATAGTTTCATAAGCCATTCCTATCTAACTAGGGACTTTAGTTAATTGTCTTATAATTTCATATTCTGTATTAATTTGTAAATAAGCATAATCACACTGACTGAGGAGATTGCACCTTATCCTAAACTATACACCAGCTAGAACCCACTTGTTCTTTTATGCAAGCATGTTGCATAGTTAATGATATTAGAAAATAAATAATTGTTAAGGTTGTGAGGGCATATTTTTTTCTGTTCTTATATTTTAAAAGGAGTAAATGCCTCTCTGATTCTATGTATGCTACTGAAATGAGGTAGTAACTTTCAAAGACAGAGAAAGCATATTAAAATAGAGGAAACAGTGACTCTCCTGTTTTCAGCTTCTCTACTGCTGAAATTGCAGTTCTTGGTGGCTGGCCCAGCATGCCCTTGGGGCAGAGCTGGGGTGACAGGTGCTGCCAGGAATCAAACCCTGGTTCCTGTGCTTGCCTAAGCAGATGCTTAGTCCACTGAGCTATCTTGCCAGCCTTAAAGGTTAAGTCCTACCTCTATGGCTCTGTATAAAGTCAGTGCAGAAAGACACTCATGTGGGTCCAGACAGAACCTCACTGCATTACTTGTGGACGACAGTTCATTGCTATTTATTTCCTTCCTAGCATCCTTCCCACTTTTGCTTGACTGGATTTTACTCACTACAGTTTTGCATGCAATTCTTGTCATTATATCATGTGATTCTCTTGAAATTAACTTTGACTTTGTGCCTTATGTCACTATCTCTTCCTTTCTTAACTTGAATTAACATTGATCTCCCCTCCTTCTCTACTTCCTCCTCCATCCCAGTCTTTTCTTCTCCTCCTTTTTATTTTTATTTTTAGTACTGGCAATTGAACCCAGATCCTCCTGTGTGCTACAAAAGCATTTTAACCATGAGTTACATGCTCTACTCTTCCAGAACAAGTTATTTTCCTCAGAATCTTACCATCAGTTGTTCAAGAATTTTTTTTCTTCTTCTTTAGTTCCTGTAAAGCACACAAGATGGAGTATATGTTCAAGTACTTGATTTAAGGATCTGTTTTACTGCCTTTCACAACTCATTGTCTACCTTCTACCTACATTGCTCAACCCCACATTACGTTTGCGGAGCTGCTGATGTGGAAGCTTAGGAAGTTCCAGCAAATCAAGCTATTAGAACTGTAACAAGCTAGGGGTCATTCAATGGAAGCATTACAGAAAAGAGTCAGATGACGTGGTGACATTGTACAGTATGATCATATTGGACATCAAGTGAATTTACTGGTTGAACTCAGAACACCAGAAAGGCCAGTAAAGGTAAGGTAAGACAGGTATAGTGGCTGAAGAAGACCTGAGTTCCTTAATCCCTCCCCCCAGTGCAGGGATAGGATGGTTTCAATAGGGTGGAACCAGCAGTAGTGCACTGAATCAATGCAGACTGACTGCCGAAGGCTGAAGCTGCCTGTACACGTTAGGGGAAAGTTGCTGCTGATCTGTAAAAACATGAGGGCTCACGCTCAAGGTACCCCCCCAGAAACCACGCAGGTTACCCTCAAGATTTCTGCTCTGTTCAGCTTTAGTGAACTGAACCAGAGATTGACAGATGAAAACAGCTTGTCGCTGACTCCTCGCTAAAAACCACCAACTATGGGAAGTTTCCACCAACAGGTGGTAGAGGTAGTATCATTTATACAGTGTGCTATGTGTAAATTACATTAAATGTAGTCAATACAAATATAATGCAGTGCTGCAGTCCAGATTCTGAAACAAAAAATCAAACATCAGTGGAACAACTAATAAACTCATCACAAAGCCTGCACTTTCTTGGTCCTGTATTCATGAGTTCTTGTTAGTTATGTCCTCAATTTGGATTTGCGTCATGGTTATCCAAAAACCTACAAGATACTGGATGAAATGCATTTGAAAGTTGTATGACATTGTTGTACCTTTCTGGAGTCTGAAGCAGTTCTACAACAAAAACTAAAATACACATTCACATGCAGTTTTACATTTGTGGATTCCTCATAAATATAACTCTAATTAATTGAAAAAGTATTTCTGAATAAAATGTAATTTAAAACAGAAATGGGAGGAGGCTGCTACAGTGAAGGATCCTGATGCCACTATCAGAGAAGCAATAAATCATTTTGACTGATGAATTAACAAACTACAAAGGCTACCTTTTCTCCTCCCTTACCCAGAAAAAAAATACAGTGAGTGGAACAAAGACACAAGTCAGAGGACTGTTCACTAATGTCAAATATGGGGTGTGGTTATTTCTTGGCATTGTATTTAAGCTATAGAATTTTCACTGTCAAGTAGAAATTCCTCAGTAACTTTTTCCTAATTTAAAAAAGTAATATAGTCTTACAAGAAATATGTATTAAAGAGGCTGGGAATATAACTCAGTAGAACGAGTGTTTGCCTGGCAAGCACAAGGGCCTGAGTTCAATCCGGTTCTAAAAAAGAAAGAAAGAAAGAAAGAAAGAAAGAAAGAAAGAGAGAGAGAGAGAGAGAGAGAGAGAGAGAGAGAGAGAGAGAGAGAGAGAGAAAGAAAGAAATATGTATTAAAATGATTTTTAGTTTTATTGTTATTAATACAAATCATCATTATTATTAAACGATTACATTTTCTGTAGACAATTGGTACATGTACAGAGCACATTTCAATTCCCTTGTTTTTATCCCCTCCCTCCACTACTCTTTAGTTATTCCAACATCAGATTTAGTTACAGGATCTTGTAAATTTAATTGTTATATATATGGATTGAAAATTAGACTAATAGGCCATAGAACTTGTAAAATATGTATGACAGTTGTGCTAGACCAAGGTACACTTTCAGATGCGTTATGGCAGTTGTATTACAGTAACTTTTTTTCCCACATCTTATTATATATATAGTTATATACATAGTTATACATATACATATATATAGTTGTATATATATATATATATATATATAGTATAAAAACTATATATAGTTTTATGTATGAGAAACCACATGATATTTGCAGTAATATGTTTTAGTGACTTCATTTAGCATTATGGGCTCAAAGTGGATCTGTTTTTCTACAAATGTCTCCAGTTTAGCCTTTTTTGACGGCATACTAGCATTGTGTTATATATAAATGCAGCATCATAATTTTTATCTGTTCATTTGTGCTTTGTCTGAGGAGCATCTGCCAAACTATTTTTCTCCCTCTGTGTGTTGTCTTTCCACTCTGCATTTTAACTTAAGAAAATTTGAATGTCAAGGCCTAGGCAAAGCTTACGACAGCTATGTTTGCATTCTTCAAGACCCTTGAGTGTTGTCTTAGAAGCTAGGACTTAGGGCTGCAGCCATCACCCTCACCTACAGCAGATGTGCTCCATAGGTCTGCTAGGCTTGGCAACTTCGGGAGTCAATTGAACGATCAAAGGAAGCTGTCAGCTGCAGAGCCTTAAAAAGGACAAACGTGAAGCTAACAAGAGTGCAGGATGTAATTCAGAGGCATATTGGTGATTTTTTATTTTTTAATAAAATATAGTGATCTATTATGATAGGTCTAGGATATATTGTTCAAGAAAACCAAAGCAGTGAAAAAATAATCAATAGCTTAAGGATTGGCTTTCATTTTTAAAATTTTTTTTGGTGGAACTGGGGATTGAATATAGGCCCTTGTGCTTGCTAGGAAAGTGCTTATTCTACTGAGCCATCTCCCCAGCCCCAAAGATTGGCTTTTAATGTATATTTATAATACATGCAACTCTTCAATGGAAAATAAATCACATTCATTGTTGTCATCAATTATTTATTTATTTATTTATTTATTTATTTATTTATTTATTTATTTATTTTGGCAGAGCTGGCGATTGAACTCAGGCTTTTGTGTTTGTCAGGGGAGCACTTATTCCACTGAACTATCTCACTGGACCCGTCAAGAATTAATTTAAATGAAGGACCAGTGAGATGGCTCAGCCGATTAAGTGCCTGCATTGCTAAGCGCAGGGACCAGGGTTTAATCCCTGTCACCACATGCCATGCCAGCCCCTCCCCCTGTGCATGCTGAGCCAATGAGTCTGAGCATGGTGGTGCATGCCTGTAATCCCAGCACTGGGAAGGTTGAAGACAAGAGGATCACTGTAGTCCAAGCTGCATAATGAGACCCTGTACCAAAGACATAAAGAAAAAAAAAAGAAACAATTTAAACTAATTTACTGGCATTGCCCATAATTGGGAAGTCTTTATTTGGAAGAGACAAGACTTTTATACATGAAATTTCATGAGATTTCTTAGCCTTCACCTTACTTTTAAGGTGATCGTGAAGATTTTCTAAAAGAGATTAGTTCAGTAATTGTTTGGCATCTTTAAAAACATTTAGCTCTGGGATCAAATATGTATGTCTGTGGCAATATAACAGAAGTGAAGATTCAAAACACTCTTTTATTATTATCTGTCAAATAAAAGTATCAAATGCTGTCATATACATTAGAAGATTTTTAGGATAAAAAACAGAAAATTTCAGGGCTGGGGAGATGGTTCAGTGGAATAAACGCTTCCCTGGCAAGCACAAGGGCCTGAGTTCAATCCCTGGTTCCACAAAAAAAAAAAAAAAAAAAAAAAAAAACAGAAAACTTCACACATTATTCACCAGCTGTACACATGCAATGTGATAAATATTTGCATAAGTACAAACCTGAACAGACTATAGATCTAGTGACCCAGTGGAAAGATAAATAAATGTAGTAAGAAGCACAAGACCAAAACAATAAGTACAAGGAAAACTAAAGGAATTAGTGTCAATTTTCCAACACAAACTTGGTAATTTTATGACCATTCGCTTTCCAAATCTCATTTATCACTCTCTTCACATAAGTATTACTTGAACATATTGTCATGAGAAGAAAGTAATGTCCAGTGAACATTAAAGGCAAAGACACACAACACTGAGACATCATACCAACAGCACAGGCATAGCTACAAGAGGGCTATGCTAAACTAAACCGATTAGAAAATGATCATTTCTCATACTTATGAATTTTGTAATCTTAAATTAATAATTTACCATATTTATCTCCGAAAGGGACATGACAGCTACAGCACTTGCTTTCAGAGAAAATGAGAAAAAGAGCAGAAATTTCCTAGTGTGTATTATTATTGCTGATACTTTCATTGCTTTTTTTTTTTTCTGGTATTGGGAATATATTAATTTAATCCACGTTTCAGGATTTATTGTTCTGAGACATGGAATAACTAGTGTTCATTTCTTAATGTCAATTAGTTTACTCCTGTCTAATACAGAAGTTAGAGAATATAACTTTTTTTGACACAGAAACATTTAATATTTACATTCCAGCATTTGTGATTAATTATAACTGATCCATACTATATATGATATGTGAAGCAATGTACCTTACATGTATTGATCAAATTAATCTTTACAATACTGCATCCTAATTTTATAGGTGAATGTAAAATAGTAAATTCACGTGCTGGATCCACTAATGAGTATGATAAATGAGCATGAGAAATACAAAATTTTCTTAGCTTTACTGAACAAAAATAAATTCTGAGGAAGATACAGAATTAGTCAGTGTCATGTAGATTTATTACTTACAGTATTTATAAAGCACTATACAGTAACTTCATTTAATAAATTTTAATGCTGTTTACTGTGTACTGCTTTGCAAAAAAACATACTGCTGCTTTAGGTATTGCATATGGTTCAAGAATTAAGTTTATTAACCTAGCAAATAAATCATGTACCAAATGGTTTAATATGCAAAGTTACAGTGATGGAGATATACATTATGTTTCCTAAGAAAGGTAAAAGAATATGAATTATTATCTTATTTTTAGCCATGGAATACTACATGAAGAAATGATCATATCCGAGCTAGACCTTCAATGTTAATGGGGTTCTTCTGAAGAAGATTATCCTAAGCAAAGAGGATAGAACGAGGAAAAACAATGTGAAATGGCTGCTACAGCAAGATATAAAGTTTGATGGGAAAGTGACAAGTATTATGGAGATTGTGGTGGCTTTTGGAAATCTCGCTAAATCTGATAGTATTCTATAGGCAGTCAGTATCTGAAAACCAGACATTTCTGCCTGTGCCTGTGTGAATAACAATGACACAACTAAATATCAATTCTCTTTTTATCACAGAGCAGCAACTGTAGTAGGGTTATGAGTGATGGGAGGAAAAACAGAATGTGAGAAACACTTCAGACATTATTTCATGGATCAGAAAGGGAGATGATGAGGAACTTCTCTCAGAAAATGGTTTTGGGAAAGCAAAAATGTGACAGAGTCAACACAGTTTGATGTTACAACTAAATTTAGGCAATGACAGAGCACTGGAATCTGAGACTTTCAAAATCATGCAATTTTCAGGAAAAGAGTCAAACAGTGATCACGGTAAGTGTGGTCAGATGAATTTGGGTGACGATACAACATGATGATATTATTTTAGTAAATAGATACACATCTATAAATTATGCTCATCCTTTTTTTCTGCACAAATGGGAAAGGTGAACTCAAGCAATTGGAAATAAGTCAGAGAGCCTTGAATAAAAAAGGAATTATACTAAGGTGAAGAAAGAATGAATTGCAGTTTTCTAAAAAAACAAAAAAAAAAATGTGTCCCAGTGTGCCTTGCTGGCCCCCTGCCCCTGGGGCCCTCTGAGATAGGGATTGAGACTGGGTGTGGTGTCACACATCTGTAATCCCAGTGGTTGGGAGGTGGCAAACAGGAGAACCACTAGGAGTCTGATCTGTGTAGTGAGACCATGTAGACCCCATACTAAGTACAAGAAAAAACAAAATATAAAAAGCTGTGAAAAGAACATCCAGTACATTATTGAGTAGTGATGAACTAAGCAGTGGTCTTGACTGGACCCTATTTGAATAAATAGGGATAGAGATAAAATCACCATATGTTGCATTAATTATGCGATGATAAATCATACTAAGTTAAATTGTAAACATGTGAGACATTTAGTGACAGTGACTTAGTGAAACCAAAGCTGGAAGGAGTCACTGAATTAGGAATTACAGACCAGAGATTCTATTTCATATAGCATGAGTTCCCTGGAGTATTCTGCAGTCAAATGCTCTACCCCTGAGCTACACCCCCTCCCTGGAGTATTCTGAGTGCAGGCTAAGCAGCACCTGGTGGGAAAGCTCTCAAGGAATAAGAACACTCAAAGTGGAATAAAATGAAGACGACAATGTGCAGTGTATTAATTATTGTAACTGTCACACCAACCCGTTTTGAAACTCTCATTGCTATTTGTTTCTCAATAAAATTAATTTTAAAAAATGAAGCAGCCCTTGCTTATTTCCAACTCTTGTTAAGTAGCTGAGTAGCTAAATACAGCCTAGTTGCGTATTTAACGTCTCATCTGCTTAACAAATTAGCAGGGCCAGAATTAATTATTATTGAATGGCGCTAGTGATGTGCTAATGGGAGCTACAGACTTTAGAGGCATCTTCTTGTGCATTCCTTGCAAAACTTTGGGGGACAAATTTTCTACAGAATGATCCCCAGTGGCCAGGTGTGTATCCATGGTCAGATACATAGCAGTATTATAAATGAGGACCCTACATTCAGAAAGTAGAAAGTCAAGGTTAAAAACTCTAGACTTTCAATTATCAGTGCAAAGGTTCTTAGCAAAGTCAGGGTTCTTAACAAAGTCGGTAAATTAGCAAAGGAGATAATATAGAGTGAGTTGAAGATGAGTCTGGAGGTAGAGGCTTGATAACCCTTTAATTCTTCTAAAACTTTCAGGATATGCTGCAGACCACAATTTGATTTTTAGTATTACATGTAAAAATGTTGAGATAAGTAGTTCAGAAGTGTTAATTCACTACACATAAAAACATAGCTTATGCAACATTGACATATTCTCCTGATGTTATTGGGTAGATGTTATGAGTGTAACATCTGCAGTAATTTTATGGGCAGCATCTTTGATGCTACCAAATGTGGTTAATGGTATCATCAAAGATGAAAAATGGAAGGATTTCACAGGTCAGGGGAGGCTTTGGATGGACACCCAAAGATAGGAGAATGACAAGAAGAAGGAGAGAGAGGAGCAGGAAGAGGAGGAGAAGGAGGAGGAAGAGGAGTGGGAGGAATAGGAAGAGAAGAAGAAGCAGGAAGAGGAGGATGAGAAAGAAAAGAAGAAGGAGAAGAAGAGGAAAAGGAGGAGGAGGCAGAGGTGGGAGGAGGAGGCAGAGGTGGAAAGAGGAGGAAGAGGACAAGGAGGAGAAGGAGAAGAAAAAGAAGAGATAGCTCAGAGGTCTAAGTGTCTGCCTGGCAAGCACAAGGACTCTGGTTTGATCCCCAATATGTGCTGGCCACTGAAACCCGGCATGGTGGTGTGTGACTATAATTCCAGTGCTAGGGAGGATGAGACAGGAGAATCACTACAAGTCTGAGCTAAGTAGTGAGATTCTGTAACAAATGAATAAGTTACCTTAAAAATTATTTTAAAAATAAGTTGGACAAGAATGGCAGAGAAACATCAAGCACAACAGGCAATACTTACATTAGTATGTGTTTCATGGCTTTTTTGTTTGCTTGCTTGTTTGTGGAAATTCTTAAGTTGGATGACTTGCACTCACCCTCCAGTATGTATTACAGAGGTACAGTTCACCTGATTAAGGTCAGCATACCAGAGAAAGGGGTGGGAGTCCTCCACATGCGGTACAGAGCTGAAAGTGGAAGTAGACGACTCACTGTAAGGAACTGGTCTTAACCATCCAGCAGAAAGGTATAAAAATGAGATAAGAAAAGCAAATCCATATTAATGTGCTAAACTGTAAACGGCTCAAATCAACAACTTCTGACATTGCCAGTCCTGTGGATAACCCATTACTATTATGGACTAGAGGACTATATTGGATTATTTTGCTGAATTCACACACTTTCAATATTTAAATGGCAATGAAATTCCCATCTCTGACAAAACTAAACAAAAAGGGGCTACAAATGAAGGACCATTTGGTAGTATCTGTATATAGAAATTAGTTAAGATAAATATACAGCTACTTTTTCTTAGTTCAATGAGAAGAAAAATTTGTACTAATAGTGTTTAGAGAAGATATGTCTTTATCTTGTACTATGAATAACTACTATGAAGACAACAATATGCAATGTATTAATCATTGAAACTGTCCTATTAATCAGTTTTGAAACTGTCTCATTGCTATTTGTTTCTTAATGAAATGAAATGAAATGAAATGAAATGAAATGAAATGAAATGAAAATGAAGAATAAAGAAGAAAGGAATTGGTAGCACTCTCTTTGGCCACAAAGAAATGTCAGGAACGGTCACCCTGGGGCCCTCCATCCCCTGCACTCCTCAGAAGAATTTTCTGTCCTAGAATTTACTGTCCCAGAAGGGCATACATACTTAAATATGTGACACTTTGTTTATGACAGTGAGGAGAAGGAATTTAAGATGAAAGTCTGCCTTGTTGCCAATGACATTATTTTTCTTTAAAAAATACAATAAAATAAAAAATGATGAAGAGTGAAAATAGTAACTCACTGAATAAAGAAGAGTATATGCTAAGAGAGGGAAGAATCTTTAAGTTCCAATAAGCTTACAGCTTTTTAAAGTTGTACCAAGGCTAGGAATGTATAACCATCCCAGAATTCTGAAGTGTGCAAGCTTGTCTTCCACTTGGCTGACTTTCCAGCTGAGCAAATGTTTCTCTTGGCTCCAACACAGACCTCCATTTATTTTCTATTGTGAATCATTTTCCTGGAAGTTACTGTTGCATAAATGCAGCTTCCCTGACTCCTCATCAGCCCAGACAGCCAAAATCAGTAAACGTTTCAATGAGCTTCACACGCATGGATTTTTTCCAAGGTATTTTCTGTCAGTTTTCTCACTTTGTGCTGCAAAATGATCCTTCTGTGAAAATCGCCAGGCAATAGTCATGGAAATAATCCCGATTGTCTTTCAGTTATTACATTTATTACAAATGTGACTATTCCAAACCTTGCTTGAATTTGTGGGGAAGATCATATTTGTCCTGAGCTCTAACAGTGTGTGTTTGTCCTCTTTCCAACCAGTGGCAGAGCTTGGAAAGAAGCCATAGAACTTATAGAGATAAGCACAAACTAATTTAAAAACCACTAATAATCCTTTGGAGGGCCAGATGGGACTCTTTGCACGGCTGGAGTATACATGTTGCAGTTCTAGTATGAAAATCTCTCATAAAATTTATTATCCTATTAAATATAAGAAGTAAAATATTAACATATGGATTACTCATCCTTCCTATCTTTTCTTGTTTGTGTCACTAGTGCCCCACAATCTTCCAATGGTTAAGAATTTGACTATGTTTAAAATTCAAAACCAAACTTACATTGAAAGTTATAGACTAAAGTAGTTGTACAAAATAAGGTGGACTTTTTATCCATTTGAATCACAGACTTTTATACCTGGAAGGAGTTTCATAATTAACACTTCAATCTTGTATTGCAAAAAATATAGGACCCTGGGAAAGGTGTGCAGACCCTTGTCCACTGTCATCATTCACGTTCCTTGAGGGGAAGCATAGATCTCTCACTTCATATACTTGAAACCACAAGCTCAGAAATCTCTCTATTCTGGTGGGGATCATGCTGAGTTACACAGGAAGAAGTGGAAATGCTGCTGGGTTGAATGGTTTGGGGTCACCAAAGGATCTCCAAAGACTTCCTGAGTATCTGACATCAAGGAGTGCCCAGTGTCTATTGTGGGGCTGGAACTGAGTGAATGAATGACATAAAGGCTATTTTGATCAAAGGGATAACTCTGAGCTGCTGACACAGTATGTATCTGTTGAAGCAGAGTTCCTTACATCACAGCTAACTGGTGGGGTTGACCGGAAATTTGGAAATCGAGGCCATGTGCTTTCTTTAAGCTGCTACCTGAGACAAGGGATATTAATGCAAAATGGCAAAGGAAAACTATAGTCATAAATAAAATGTTGCTATCAAATTGGTAGTTATGGCAAACAAATAAAACTGCCCCCTGACATTTGATCCTATCTTTACAGCATATGCAACATACATTGTCTCTTTCAATATATCAGAGAGTGAAAGCACAAGCTAATACCAATAAATTGCATCCGTGGCTGAGAAATTCATGTGTGCATATATAAGATGTATTTGCATACCACCCTGGGTGGAGGTGTCAGCAGAGCATGAACCTTTGTTGCAGGGAGAGCAATGTGTAAGTTGCATTGTGAGATGCAATTTGTGTGTCAAACAATTCAATTGCTAATTACAAAAGCGGCATTTTATGGGGCAATGTGTCTAAATTCAGCAATGATCATGAATACAAGCTCCTAGCTTGATGCCAGCACTTTGCCAGAGGTCTAATTCATTTTCACATGTTCAATTTTTAGGGAATTAAAGATACATTTTATTTACTGATTTAAACATCTTTACTGAATAAAAGCATAGGAGATATGCAGTATGTAGTGATCTGGTTTGGTTTTGATCTGGCTTTTTGGGGACCTGGACTTACAGTGAAGCTCAGTCTGCCCTTGAATTCACTATGTAGCCCCAGCAGAGTTGCAAAGTGTAGTTATCCTCCTGCTTCAGCCTCCCTAAGGCAGGTATTAAAGGCATGTGCAGCAATACCCAGCTTGGTGTATGAACTTGATCAATGATGAACAATAGTATTTGAATGATAATGAAAAAAATCTAAACATAAAACAGTTAACAGCTAACAAGGTAAGTCATAATTTGGACTCTGAGACCCTGGTAATTTATTTAATATTTTTCATGATATGCAATTTTATCAGTCTCCTAAGTTGTATATGAACATTACAGTATAGCTTATATCATGTATATCTCTGAGGATCAGTTCTGATAATGTATACAAAAAAAAAAAAAACCCTTATAGCAGGACGTGAACAGTAAGCTTTTATCTCTATCAACTTCAGAACATTCTTTTAGAGTCTCGTATGTTAAAATTTGAGTGCTACCTGCAACTTTGATTTTCAAAATACCGCATTAGTTGTTTCCTTTATATTGACCTCCACTGTCATCTATAAAATGAAAGCTACAACTGATAGCCTCAGGTAAAGCTGGTGTCATGGAAGGCTAAGCTAAATATTACTAATTAAATAAGTGGTGAGCATAAGGTGTGAAAAGGAATGACACAAGCAAGAATCAGTTTGAAAGAGAAGCTGCGACTTCGTGGAAACATCAGGAAACAAAAAGAAAGACATAGGAATAGAGCTGGGGCTCAATTGGAAAACTATCAGGTCAGATAGTTGGGTCTTGCCTAAGTCTATTTTTACTTCTGAGCATCCCTAGATTTTTCATTTAATTTTATCCTTGTAACCTCAGCTGACTGAAAACTGGAGATAAATTAGGAAGTATCCAAGGTAGAGAATAGCCCTAAAAGTTTCTTAAACACACTTTTCTCTGTTCCCTTCACAAAACTAATTTTAACAGAGGAAAAGGGGCTTGAAAGATAGTGCAGGGGACTAATCACCTGCTTAGGCAAGGGCTAGGACGGGGGATCGATCCCCAACACCATCTGCCATGTTGCCCCCTCTCCCCCGGGCTTGCCTGGTAGGTGACTGAGTCTGGGTGTGGCAGCACAGGCCTGTAATCCCAATGCTGGGAGGCTGAAAACAGGAGGATCAGAGTCCACTGCATCGTGAGACCCTGAGCCAAATACAAGAGGAAGAAATGGAGAGAAGAGAGTGAGAGAAGTAGTTCTGTTCTTTTGCCATTAACACAAGCACTGGAAGCCCTCAAAATATACTGGCTTAAAACTGAACGTCGTCTGTACTGGGCTGAAGTGTCTGCCTGCCTCTTGCCTACGTACAAGTGCATCAGTATCTGTGAGGGGGACCATGCTTGGAATCAGACTTTACAAATACCGCCAGGCTAAAATGAATCAGGTGAGGTTGGGCTCGGACATGTGGACTGATGTCCTTACAAGGAGAAGGAGATCTGTGCACACCCGCACAAACACAGAATACATGTGACAATGAAGACATAGTTTAGAAGGATGCATTTGCAAGCCCAGGGACACCAATAATCCCTGAAAATTATGAAAAGTTAGGAAGGTGTGGGGAATGGTGTAATGAGTTAATGTAAAATTAAATGTAAAAAATTACTCTGCTCAACTTTCTGTGACCCTGCTTCCTTGTAAGACAGCAAGGAGGCTTGGTGTGTGTTGATAAATCATCAACAGACTGAGATTTCCCAGAAAACAATGCTCCCAGAAAAAGCGTATGTTGAATAATGGTCATGCTCTCCCTAAAGGTACTGTTGTATATTAAATGACAAATTTGTTTGCCAAACAGGATGCAGTTTCTACCTTTAAACCTCTATAATTCTAAGGCTCCTGACCGTTTGTCCTCTCCTGTGTAAGTATGGTCAAGCAGTCCTGGGCCCAGTAATCAAAGGCTCATATTTAAATTTAAATTTTGAATTCTGGTCTGGTTTCTATATTGAGAACCCATAACAAATGGTACCTCCTAGAACCCTCAGTAGAAAGCACCATTCTGACAATCTGACTGCAGACTGAGCCCCCAGAACTACAAGGGCCATCAATCAATCCACTTTCTTAAAAGGATGATCAGGTTATGATGCTTATTGTGGCATTCTAGAAATACAGCAGTCCCCCAATTAAAAGTGTTTTGCAAATACCTACTATCAAGGTCGGCAGTGCCCAATGGAGAATTAAGCCACCTGCTAGGGGAGCTTGTGGCCAAAGCCAGGAGAGAAGGAGAGCTTAAAGGAGGCTATGCTGCCGTAGGAGGCTCGGTCAGAGACATTACAGCTGCACTTGCAAATAGGAGTCCTCAAGGGACAGCCAGTAATGCCTGGATGAAAGAGAGAAGGAGAAAGTGCAAAAAGGGCACTAACGCTCATGGGCAGGGGAAGGCAGAATGGAGCCCTCAGTGGCCACGTTTTCATCCCCATTTGAGAAGGCCTGAGGAAATGCGAGTCACCTGAGTACAGAGCCCTTTTGGCTTGATTTTGTGAAAAGCTGCATTCAATTGTCTTTTCCTGCATGGGGCTCTGTTTGACTTGCAACTGTTTTAGGGTCACCTATTACCCAGAAATATGCTTTTTTGCTAGAATGATTATGTCAACTGTTCTACTTAAAAGGATCTTGATCACTGAGGACGGTTAAAAGTAATTCAGAATGCTGACGCTAGAAAATATCTTGCTAACAGAAATTGCCGAGGCAGGGCAGCATGGAAGCCTTTCACAGTCTCAACTGGAGCATGTTTAAAGGATCTGTAAGGGCCAGCCAAATAGCCCAGCTGATTAAAGCACCTACAGGGGCAGGGATTTGATCATACGGCCTGCGATGCCAGCCCCACCCGTGGGGTGCACCAAGATGGCAATTGAACCTGGGCGTGATGGTGCATGCCTGTAATCCCATCTCTTGGGAGGTTGTAACAGGTAGATCACTACAAGTCCAGTCTAGTAGTGAGAACCTGAACACCCTGCAGACCCTTCCCTAACATACAAAATGAAAAAATAAACAAATAAATAAATCTTTAAAAAAAATAATGGAACCATAGTGACACACAGTAATGATGAGTTTTCCAAAGCTAGTGACAAACATACATGAAAAATTGTGATTAAATGAAGTTTATTAAATAAACCCGATACACGAATTAGTATTATAAGGTCTGTGTCCATGGAGGCAACAAAAATGGTTTAATATCAGAGTCTAATACATAATGATGATGAATTCTGTGTATAAATATCTGTACATATAGCCTGTTGATAGGGCTGAATTGTGTTTCCATGACTACCTTATAGTAGCTACTAGGCCTTCTAAAAACAAAAGCATTACAAGAGTACAAGAGCAAGGACAACCACACACAGCCACAGCTATCTATGAAAAGAACATCACCCAAACAATTGCTACCCCCACTAGATTAATTCCAGGGATTCCCAGGCACAACAGTAGAAAGTAAACAATAGCCATTCTGTGTAGTAAAAATATCATAATTTTAATGTTCCTGTGATCCAGGGCCAACATGTCCTTCACAAATTAAACAAATCCATGCCATCATAAAACCTACCAGCACACAGAGGTTAGAAGCCTGGGGCTGCATTCTAGAGCCACATGCTCTAGTTGCAGAGACCTGCCTTTAACTTGTACACAATAGATTTCAGGCAGAAATAGGTCAGGTACTAGCACAGGCCGGCAGCTGGTCATGGAGGTGCTTTAGTAGATGAAAGTTAGGAGTCCGGGCTGATGATGAGAGGCATTTGCAAGCAAAATATATGCAGAAAGATAAGTAGTCCAGCATTCATATTCAAATAGATTGGAAAGAAGGCTGTAGCTACGTTTCTCTGTGACTCTTCTCTTATGGCTGGGACAGATACTTGGCAATCAAAACTAGTGAAGGAAAGGTTTAGTTCGCTTACAGTTACTGAATGCTTCAGTCCATACTCAGCTGGCTCCAAGGCAGAGTGGCACAGGGCAGAGGGCAGCCTGTCGTGGAGGAGGCAAAGAGCAGAGAGCAAAATGGAAGAGTCCCAGCAACAAAGTGGCAACAGAGAGCAAAACTGTCTCCCTTAAATTACACTCAGGCTATCCACCCCAGGCTGGAAGTAGTACTCACACGTAATCCCAGCAGCACTCACAACTGTAATCCCAGTGGATCATGAGTTAATCACCAACTCTAGAAGTCTGACCCATGATTGCACGAGGCTTTGAGGTGACACTGGACACAAAACATAACATTCAGCAAAGATGTTCTGAACAGCTATAAAGTGATACTAGTCTACTGCTACTGGCACGTTCTAGAATTTCTTAGGTGAATTCTGCTGTGATTCAGATTCTCCTGTGGTACACAGAATAATAATTCCTCATCTCAGATGGGAAATCTATACCATAACACTTTATATTATGTCAGGGATTGAACAGACCTAATTGAGTTTAGGAACTTAATAGCTGAAGATTACCCTAAATTAACCTGTTGTGCTTCATATAATTATGCAAGCATACTAAAAAGTGTGGCCTAAAGGTGTGACCCAGATAAATGATGGTAAAAGCAGAGATCAAAATTCTGTGGCAGGCAGACAAGGAATATGGACAGGGTTTAGAGATGGGAGAAACAAGAAAGAGATTCCAAGCACCCCTTTGGATTTCTGTCCTTCCCAATTGAAAGATAATATGGTTGTGTTGTTTTAAGTAACTTAGTTGATACTAATATATTATAGTCTCAGTAGGAAGGTACCATACCTGCAAGGGTGGTTGGGGAAATAATATAGGTGCTATACCAAGCAGAAAAGATAGAAGAATAAATGACCATTATAGCCATCAAGGATCTACAGTATAAATTTGAAATTCAGTTGTGAAGAGAGCTTTATGTTGGACTGTATTGTCTAGGTGACATATATGGAATTTGTGAATGGTGCCCTAGCTAGGTCTACAAACTTAGTTGTATTTTAAGGAATATAAGAGTAAAATTTTCCTCAGCACTTTGGAAGGCTGAGACAGACAGATTGAAAATTGGGGCCTCATTGGGTCACTTCATGATTTAGAGAGACGGCTCAAAATAATAAATAAAAATGAATTAGAGATGTAGCTCAGTACAAAGCTGGCTTCATTCCTTACTATGATAGATAGATAGATAGATAGATAGATAGATAGATAGATAGATAGATAGATAGATAGATAGATGATAGATAGATAATTTTTGAAAAATCAAATAGGTCTGAAAATGTGGCTTAGTGGTAGTTTCTATGGTATAATCCTTAGTATTACCTTCCCCCAAAATATAATTTCTCTTCAAATTTCAAACATTAACTTGTTCCCCTAAAACATGAAGAAGTTAAATGTGTTGATTTTATTAGTCTGAGAAAGAAGTGCCCACTAAGGTGTCTGTCTGTCATAGATCAGCCCATAATCCACATGCTGTCAGATTTTCCTGGGTTATCATGAGGCACTTTTCTTCATAAGGTCCCTTCAGTCCCTTTACACAGCAACAGCCTGCTCTGCAGTTTGGGTGGGAAGTGTCATTTCAAAATTGCAGCCTAATTTCTTTATTCTAAAGAGGATTGAATGTCTTGCCTCTTGTCTTATGGGCAATATTCCTGACTTTTACCATATCAAACCAAATGGTCCTGCCTGATCGAACTTCTTCACCTCCAAATAATTGATCTTGCTTACCCAGATCTGCGTGTTAGATCTCTTGCAGCACCAACCTGTTCCTCATCTTTGGTCCCTCATGCATGATGTTTTGGATCATACACTTGAACACCATTAGTTCACCTTTACAATGGTCACTGCTGCACTGTTCTGACTGCTTGATAAAAACTTACACGAGGAATCTTTTCAAGAGGTCTATTGCTGTCATTATTATTAGGGGATGGCATGGGGACATGAAAAGCACAGAGTCACAGAAGTAGGAAAGTATCACAAGTGGCAGGTCAATTCGCTGACGGTTGAAGTAGCATGCAGATGCACTCCCTTCTTTTGAGTATCAATTTATGTATTTAGAAGACAGCTTTCCAAGTCCCTAAACTTTACAGCATTTGGTTGCCTACTTCTGTAATGCCGATGACAGGTTATCTCAATAAGAGAGTCAGAAACTTAGGTATATCCTGTATTCCCAGAGTTGGAGCCCAAATCACAGGTATATTAGGATAGTTCTTCATTTATGGAAAAAAAAATGAATTTGTCCGTGGCACCTACAAGTAAATCAATGGCCTCATTCCGACAGAGTTTTCACTCTGTCTGAGCTTCTTCATATTATTTTACCTCCTGATGAATATGCTGAACTCCAGATACATGACAGGCTTTCAAGGTCATGGATAAAAGTAGATCTATGAACTGAAATTTAAACACTTCACATCTCCTTTATACACACACATATATTTTCCTAGAGAAAATACATCTGAAGTTTGTGTAAGCCTTTATTAAATGCAATTCACATTAAGTGTTGCTAATATAAATGCAGTTTTTCTTTCTTTGACCTGAGGTCTAACCTTATATTGTCTCAGGATACATAACCTTGCTATAAATCCTCATAGTGAATCATCTCTATCTATTTGGCAAGAAAGAGTACTGGTGTACTCTGTATTCTGACTCACAACTTGAGGTTAAGTGGAAATAGCTTTTTGGTCTTTAATTCTGATCCCTTCTGCTTCAAGGGAGGTTTCTCACAATGTACTTCTTAACTCTAAGCTTTTCCTTTGTTTGGTTTCTTTTGGTACAAAGTGTTACAGACCACATGAGCCACTGCCAGTTCAGGAGGCTTAAAATGGGGCTGAGGAAAATCTGCTCCCAGCTTTGGATTATGTCATCTTTCTGCCTTTTTTTCCTTTCATACTCCCAGAAATCTTAGTTTGTCATTCTTTGTACAATAAAAATGCCTATATTGCTATTTCTAAATTAAAAAGCATTTATCTGGTAGTGTGAAAAAGAGACTTTGAAGAGCATAAAGTCAAATTCATTTTAAACCTTGCTGTGCTAGATAACCATAGGCAATATTTTGTTATAGGTGAAGAAGAAAGACATAGGTCTCTCTCCACATCTCGTGTGTGTGCATGTGGGTGCCCATGGGCATATATACGTGTAGGCTGAATATATTCTTTGTGTCCTTCCACACACTTACTCAGTCCTGCAAGAGTACTCCTATAGCTTCCTTGGCCCCTGGCTTCTACTTGAATTAGAGCAAATAGGTCCTCCAATGGGAAATTAGAAGGAAAGACAAAAAAGGCTGAGGTCCAGATTGTCTTCTGCTGGATTTTCTGAGACAGCAGTTGTCGCTACATATCTTCTTGGAAGACAGACCTCTTCATGAGCCTCCTAACCACTAGCTTTTGGTCAGTGCTACCTGCTGTTTTCTAGCAGGCCTATGGGGGAAGGGGGCTCCACAGGAATCAGACAACGATATATACTTATTCAAATTTCTCTAACTATACCTACTGCTTCAAAAATTCCATTTATCAAATATGCCTCTAATTATCTTAATTCCAGTTTACCTGCTTCTTTTATATAAACTGCATATGGACAGCTTTTCCTGTACAAAACTCTCTCTCTCTCTCTTTGTTTATTTGTCTATCTGTCTCTGTGTCTCTCTGTCTCTGTCTCCATCTCTGTCTCTGTCTCTGTCCCTCTCCCTCCCTCCTTTCCTCCTTCCTTCCCTCCCTCCCACCCTTCCTCCCTCCCTCCTCTTTCTCAATCCCTCCCTCTACATATTATGTTACTGGAATAGCCTCATGTTATTTTAGCATATTTTAAAGTATGAAATGACTTGTATTTTTGGTCTTATCTTGATGAACACTTGAAATTTTTTCTCATAATCCACAATGTCTTTGACACCCTGATTTGTAACATCCTTAAAATATATATCCTCATATTCATTTTGCTAAGTTTTTGTAGGATATTTGTATAGTCATCCCTAGTTTCTATGTCAAAGAGTATACTTGTTTTTTTTAATTTGATTGATACTGCTTTTTTGGTGGGTTTAAATGATTGCATTAATTTGTGGCCCTATTGTCTTAATCTTCTTACACTGTTATGAAGATAATAGACTTGGAGGTGTAGAAAACATTTATTTTCCACAGTCCCAGAGGCAGGGAAGTCAAAGATCAAAGTCCTGCCAAATTTTGTCTATCTGTGGATGGACAGCTACTCTTTGTGTCCTCACATGGAGAGTTCCCTGGGGTATTCTTCCCCTGCAGAAAGGGTTAATCCTATTCATGGGGGCAGGGCAAGGGCAGTGGGGTGGGGTGGGACCCAACCTCAGGATCCACCTTCCACTGCCACCACACTGAGGGTTAACTCCTCAACATGTGACTCTCCAGAGACACAAACCTTCAGTCTGTCACACCCATGACCAGGATGAAAATTTTCTCATGTCAGCTAAGCAGTACTTCAGCAAACACTGTAATCTTTGCCAACCTAAAATGTGAAAAATTTCACTGCAACTTCTATGTCTCATTATGAACAGTATGGGCCATGCTTCCGCTGGTTTTATTTGGCCATTTGTCTTTCTTTTCTGGGGAATTTACCTTGTTAGCTCTGTGGAATACAGTACTAGTTTTCTAGTAAAAAAGAATTATCTATTGAAGAAAGATTAAGTAGTCTTATAGTCTTTTTTTTTAAACTCAAACAGATGTCTGGAAATGTCATTATTCTTTTGTTGTTGTTTTCTTTTCCTTTAAGATTCTTTTGACACCATTTGAACTATGACAGCTTTGTGTACCAGTCAGAGCTCTGCTTCTTCTGTGTATCTGTTCTCATCTCAGCCTTTGTGCAATTGCCTCTCATTTTCTGATCTATCCTTTGCACTTCTGAAACAAGCTGTAATGGTGATGACGCACTACCTCCTTCGCAGACCTCAGGTGATCTTAAATGTGTATCCACACGGTTCAAGCAAAGAGCACCAAGGAATGTGCGGCTGCGTATGGGAACAGCAGGGCTCTTCCCTTGGAACTGGGGTGGAAAACCTGAGCATTCCTGTGAGGCTTTAACTCATACAGTAAATGTGTATTACATCCAGGTTTTTACATGAAGTAAGAAATCCTTTAGAGCACAAGAGAAAACATTTTGCTTTGCTCGTGTTTAGAGCTTGATTATAAAGAAAATTAAAGCTCGGGGCACATGTTTAAAAGGATTGAAGACTACCTTGTGCAATGCATTTATTAGACACTGATAAAAAGATGACTCAAATGTTTAATATATAAGAATATACATATTGTGTTTTGCATTATCTATTTTTATCCAAATATTTTTGACCTAGAGTGGCTGCTATATTATACCCATTCTATTAATATGCTATCACTTTTACTATGAACTAGATGTGGCCATCCTGGGCAAGTTGGCAATCTCCTTCTCAGTATGGGAAAGGAAATAAACTAGCTGGATATCTATGAAGCACTAGTCACTCACGTTATTTATAGTCATAGTATTCCACTTAAAGTTTTTAACAATGTTAATGAAACTCTGAGATAAGAATTACAATGTCTACATTCTGCTCACTTGAGCAATATTTTCCAGATTACATGGGATAGGCAATATGTGGATAAATTCAAACTGAGAGATGACTTTAAACTTTATGCAAGCAATGTGGTATGCACACGACAAGGTTTTTATTTCATATTGTTTTTCTTGCCTATTACAGAACACTGGTTGAGTGATGTAGGACAAATTTTGCTTTTGTCTTTGTTGAAGACCAATACATTTTTAAATCATGCATGCTTAGGATGAAAGTCAGGCTGCACAAAACTGACCATACAAGTTCGACAAATATTAATTGATCTAAACTTTATTCAATGAAAGGAGGTCACTGACTGCAGGCTTACCTGTCACAAGAGAGACAGATTAGAGAAAGAAAGAGACAGAAAACATGTACTTTTTATACTTCCTCCGTTCTAATAACAAATACCTTGTCACACAGCTGGAATCTGCAAACTCCACTGGGTTTCAATGCACTGGAAAACAGTGCTTGTACCTACTTTGTTATCTACATTTGTAGAAGCCCACATGTTATTATTGTATTAAGAGTATGGAAATCAGAACTCTGCCTTTCTATTGAAATAAACCTAGTAAAAATAAAAATGGTCATTCAAAGCTTTCCAGGGGGGGTAGAGGGTACATTCTTCCTTTGGGAGTGTGATTGATAATCAAGAAATGTGGAAAGCCATGGTTTGCTGTCCATTAAGCAGAGGAAAACTAATTTCACAGTTTGTTGTAGCTGAATGTTTGACATTTTGTCGGGAGCCGCTCTGAGATGGCGGCCGCTTTTGGCTCCCCCGCCCATCGTGTCTGCTAAGATAGCGCCCACCTCCGGCTTCCGGGTTTTTGTTGCTGTGCCTGGGCCCCTCCTGTTCAGAGAAAGGCCCGCCGTTTTTTATGATCCCACCAATGCTATTTAAACACGTGTGCAATTGTGATTGGTTTGTGAAATC
>PVKA01010810.1:0-48386 GCA_004027165.1 Ctenomys sociabilis
TTATCTTTTTTAAATTCATTTTGTTGAGACAGCATTGAGTCAGTTTCAAAACCGATTAGTAGGACAGTTTCAATAATTAGTACATTGCATAGTGTTGTCTTCATAGTGGTTATCCATAGTCCAAGATGCAGACATGATACCCTGTCCAAACATTATTAGTGCAAATCTTTCTTCTCCTTGTGTCTTATTTCTGTATGAGATTATCATTTAGTTTGTTAGATTAAGTAAAGCTTTGCTTCTCCAGTGTATGTGGGTTTTGTCCAATTCCATTGAAAGTCTGAACAGAATAAAAGGCTGAGTATTCCTTTTCTTTAATAATCTGAGACATCTGTCTTCTCAATCCATTTCTTTATTTATATATATATATATATATATATATATATATATATATATATATATATATATATAAACAAGCAAACATCCAGCCTCAAATACATCATATTGGTTTTCATGTCTCTAGCTAGCCTTGCATAACATGAAGTTTTTCCTCCGAGGCATGTAACCAGACCTCTGAACAAGCCAGGCATCAGTAAGGATCTGAGATTCCAGGACAATTAAAAGTCCTCATCATCTAATGTAGTAATTTAACCTCCAATTATTTTGAAGTTTATGAAGAATCCATAAATTCTTTAAAAATATATTTAAGAAGGTGTTGACCTCAAAAGAGCATAGAAAAGTGAAGTCTACATTTTCTTACGGATGTCAGCAAGCATCACACAAATAATTAAAATGAATAATCTGTCTCCTTCAAAGTCTGATGGTTGTCGTGGTACCAAGCAAAGATATGTTTATCATTTCCACTGTTCACATGACATTAATAAAAAGGAATTTCACAATTCCCCAAACTATGCCTGAACAGGTTTTTGCTTTTGCACTGTCTCTACTACCAAAGGTGGAATAGAAACTAGGAAATCTCAAGAACTGCAGCTGTCTTCTGCCCTTATCTTTTTTTCCACTAATAAAATATTTGGGCTTATTACACATGATGTACTGAGTGCATATGTAAGACGACTATTTTTAAAAATACATTAAAGAAACATGTCAACAGGGAAAATATCCAAAGCAACGTAACAAAATAGAAAATGCTCCAAAATCACACATTTGATAGAAAAGATAAAATAATTGTAATGGGAAGAAACTTTATAGAATTAACAGAAAGAGAATTTTGTTTTACTGCTCTGAGTTTAAGAAAATAGGGCATGGCATGATTGTCATAACAATCATCACAAATCTAACATATGAATGTCACACTGCTGAGAACATCAGAATTGCCAAGAATTTAAAATAGGGCGACTCTAGTAAGGAAACATACTGTAAATGAAGACATTTTCCTCTATCTTTCCGAGTCACTGGCCCAAGTGTCATTTTTACAAAGACAAGATGAGCATGGAAATAAAAACGATGTTTTTAAAAAAATCTCAGTGAGAACAAATAGCATTAATTTCAAATGATATACAACATTTTAGAAATATACATTTTCTTCCGTGGAATTATTGTACTTTAATGTCATCTCTTTAAATCATTTGAACAGTGACTTTTATTATAAAGAAAAGAAAGAAAACCTCAGAATAATTTACATGATTGCTACTCTACCTACAACAAATCATGGAAATAACTGTACTCAGCATTGTACAATAGCAGTCAATGATCTTGTTTCCCAACATGCAACATTTTGGAATATTTTCTTAGAAATTTCCAGTGGTTTTTAGTAAGATTTTTATCGTTCTGATTGTTTTAGAACATCTCAACTAGATGCTAACATACCTATAACATTGCATTCCTTTTTATTTTGAAACAAATATGGATTCACAATATGCACTGTCACCCACTTTTCCCCAAAGGTCACATTCTATGTGGCTCTGTTTGACTCTACCAGTGCTAGTACAGTATCACAAGGAAATTCATATTAATATAGTTGTATACCACTATATTTGTGCATGATCCTATATCATTATGTGTATATATAATCCTGTGCCATTTAATCACATGAATAGATTAAATCAAGAGGTACAAGTATTTCACAGTAGTTTAGATCTGGAGTGTACCCCAAAACCCCATAGTTTTCAAAGTACTATAGGGAGGGGAGCAGTCTTTAAGATGTGTGGCCTCGTGGAAAAGTTAGGTCATTAAGGATTAGCTTTTGAATGGATTTTTGAGACCCAGACAACTCCCTCCTTCCTTCCCTCCCCCTCTCCCTCCATCCCTCTTTCCTTCCTTCTTTTCCTGCTTCCCTGACTCCCTCTCTCTCCTTCCTAGTCACACCCAGACAGGTAACGTTGCTCCTACACATGCTTCCTGCAGATCTTACCTCTACAATACCTCATGACTCAAAGCAAGAGAACCAATTGACTGTGGACTGAACCCTCTAAAACCATGAAATGAAATAAACCTTTTCTTCTCATATATTTTTATCTCATATATTTCTCAGCCACGGGAAGCTGGCTAACTTATATATCAAGACTACAAAGATTTTTTCTCATATCACCCCTTTTGTCATACCTACCCCCAGATATACAAATATTTCTGTTTGTTACTTCAATAATATTTTACAAATAGAATCATACAATATGTGAATTTTGGGACTGGCTTTGGCCTTTTCCATTTATCATACTATGGGGATCCAATCAAATCATAATTACTCCTATTTTTTTTTTATTGATGAATAGTTTGGATACACCATGGTTTATTCATTCACTTACTGTAAAATATTTGAGAGTTCTCAGTTTAGGACTAAAAAAGCTAAAGTCATTATAAATACTCTTGCATGTTTTTGTGCAGTATGGGTTTATTTCTATGGTATTATTGCCCAGGAATATGTTCACTGTCTCATGCTGTTGGTATACATTTTTCAAAGTGATCGTGTGTCCACAACTTATTTAAGAAATTCAGTTTCTTTGCATGCCACTGTACATAGTGGCAATATCACTATTGATTAAAATGCATTTTATTTTCAAAGTAGTTTGAGTTTTATTTAAAGATGAGCAGAAGGCACATAGATTTCCACAGACCCTGCGGCATTCCACCTGCACAGCCTCCCCACTTGAACTCAACAATTAACACTGGAGGGATCCAGTATTAGCAGCTACTCACCGAGCCTAGACACAACATCACACAGTCTATCACTTGCACTGGGGTTCACTCTTAGCACTGCAGAATATATGTGTTTTAAGAAATGCCTAACATAACCACCATTATATTATCATATAAAAGAGTTTCACTGCCTTAGAAACCATCAGTTCCACCTATCTATTACCCCCTAACCCCTGGCAATTAATAAATTTTAAATATCTGTTTTACATTTTACAGAGTGTTGACTGTGTGGAATCATACATACTCAGCCTTTTCCAATTGATACCTTTCATAATTGACATACTAGACAACTAGTGTGCATATTTCAAGACATCCTGGTTGCTTCCTGCCTCAGTTACTTTCCTCTCATTTCTGGGACAAAATACCTGGCACCAAAAATTACAGAAGAAATGGTTTGTTTAGCTTACTGTTTGCAGAGATTTCAGCCCATACTTGGCTAGCTCAAAAGCAAAGTGCCACATGGCAAAAGGCTGAAGCTCACTGCAGCAAAAAACAGCAAAACAAGAGCAAAAAGAGAGGAGCAGCAATAGCAGAGGCAGAGAACAAGCCTCTCCTTTATTTCACATTCAGGCTCTCCGTAGGTGTAACACTCAAACCTGTAATCCTAGAAGCACTCACCAAAATAATCCCAGCATTGGATCGTGAGTTAATCACAAACTCTAGCAGCCTACTCGATGACTGCACGAGGCATGTGGGGGACACCTAGACACAAACCCTAACACTTCCACATATTAGCAACTGTGAATTTTCCAAAAACATCCATGTTCAGTTCCTTTTGTGGACTTCAGTTGTCAAATCCCCTAGTGAGTAGGAACAAAATTATTTCATCATATGTTGAGAATATGAAGTTTTGAAAAGTGCAATGAAAAAAAAGAAACCTACCAAACTGTCTTGAAAAGTGGCTGTATCAACTTGAATTTCCACCATGATTTTTCCATTCACATCTTCACCATTTCCTATTGTTAGTGTGTGGTATTCTCACAGTTCTAAGAAGTGTATGCTGGAGATCGTTGTTAATTCCCCAATGATATGGAATGCTCGGCATTATTTTTTCATGTTTATCTGCCATAGCAGTAGTACTTGTTCTTGTTCTTGTTCTTCTTCTACTTCTTCTTCTTTTTCCTTTTCCTTCTCCTCCTCCTCCTCTTCCTCCTCTTCCTCCTCCTTCTTTTTCTTCATTCTTTATTTTGTGGACCTTTTTGTGGTACTGGAGATTCAACTCAGGACCATAGCTTGATTATATTTAACACATTTCTTAAAATATGATGATATACCATAGTGTGATCTGACTTTTAGTATAACCAGAGTTGAGGAGCCATCACTCCTAACTACTTTTTAAAATATTCTTTACACCAAAAAGAAACCTTTCCCCTTTCATTCATTCCCTACTCTCACACCTCCTATCCGTGGTCTCAAGCCACTGCTAATCTCTTCTTTCTCTCTACATGTATTTGCCTATTGTGAACATTTTGTATAAAAATACTGTTCTTTCACTTAACAAAATATACTCAAGGATCACTTATATTGCAGCATGTAGGTGAATCCTGTTCTTTTCTATTGCCAACAACATTTAATTGTACAGATGGACAATGTTTCATTTATTCATCCATCAGTCAATGAACATTTGAGTTATTTTCATTTTGGAGCTGTTATGAATACTGCTGACCTGAGCATTTTGTACACAAGTTTAGTTACAGATACATATTTGTATTTCTCTCAGGTATATAAAAAAGAGGAATTTATGGGCCTTATGATAACTCTATTTAATCTTTTGATGATCTACAGAAGAGCTTTTCAAAATTGGCAGCATAGTTTTACATTTCCTACAGTGAAATAAAAATGAATGTTTATATCCTTGAAAAGTTCATATAATCAAGCTATAATCCAAACGTGATGATATTTGGAAGTGGGACATTTGGGACATAATTAAATCATGAAGCTGAGAACTCATGAGTGGAATTAAAACAGGGGCCATCAAACCAGATAGCTTTCTCTTGTCCATCGTGACGAGACAGCAAGGAAATGGATGTCTCAACTAAGAAGATACCTCAGCTATGCCTGACTTTCAGTCCTCATAACTGTGGACAATAATTGTTTCTCAACCAAATTGTTTATGATTTTTTTTCATAAAGCTCAAGCTACCTAAAACAACTTCTAATTTCCCTAAATATTCATAAATGTTTATAATCTGTCCATTTGAGAATAGATCATCAGAAGTCTGAGTACTAGCGTGAGTTTCTTTGTTTTTTAATGTATTCAGTACAGGGTCTCACTACACAAATCAGACTCACAGTGATCCTCCTGTATTCAGCCTCCCAAGAACTTGGGTTACAGGCGTGGGTCACCATGCCCAGTCTCATTCAGCATCTCAGTGCACCCCAGCACACCAGGGATCGAACCCAGGTCCCTGCTTCTGCATATGCAGGCACGTTAGTCTGCTGAGCTATCTGGCCAGCCCTATTGATACAGTGAGAAACACTGATCTCTGGCGGGTGACCTCCAAATGATACAGGGAACCTGCAAATAACATAGGAAAAAATAATCTCCCAACCTAACCTGAACAAGTTCGTGTTCTTTAAAACTGAAGAATGAATTTTAGGAACAAATGGAGGTTATGAGCAGAATATATTTATTGAAGGATAGATAGCTCCTGTTCAAGAAAGGGACAAGAGGGTGGCCTGAACAGGTTGTTCCCCTGGAAGCTGTCTTTTCCAGGGGATTTTATGGTGTAAAACCATGCAGGGCTAAGGTGGAGAGAATGGGAACTCACTTAGATGGAGGTGGGATGGGACAAAACCCACATCCATCTGAGTGAGTTCTCATTGCTCAGGTAAAGTTGATTAAACCCAGGACCAAATGGGGAAGCGAGTCACAGAGTAAGAGGGCTCGAATATGGGACAGGGTCTCTTCCTGCTGAGGGTTGGGCTAGTGACTCACTTGGGCTCTTTCAAGGTGATTGATACCTATGTAGAATATCAGTTCTGGTGCTAATCTTTAGGGATGTTAACATTTGTTTGGCCTTTAGGTCTGCCTCACAGCTGGAGCATTCGTCCCTCCCACAGTTGTAAAGTATCTTTATCTTCTCTGTTATCTCCATAGAGGGCCTGGCCCTGTCCGACTGCCTGTAATATTTCTATCTAATTTGGCTGCCTGCATCACTATCAGGTGGGTTTTTAATGAAGGAATGATGGCACTCATGTATTATTATTATTATGTTAAATAGTTTCATTGCCTTAAACGTTTTTTCCCCCAACTCTAAGTAACTACAGATCCTTTACTGTCTCCATAGTTGTGTTCCCTTTCCAAAATGTTCTGTGGTTGGAATCTTATAATATATAACCTTTGTACATTGATTTCATCCAGTTAATAATATTACTAAGTTTCTTTCATTCAGTTCTGTGGATTGACAGCGTGTTCATTCTTAACACTGAATAATACTCTATTGTCTGATGTAGTAGACCTTATTCACCCATTAAAATGACATCTTGGCTACTTCCAAGTTTGGGCATTTATGAATACAGCTGCAGTTTACAACTGTACACTTTTTGGGTTGACATAAGTCAACCCAATTTCAGTTAGTACCAAGGTGAGCAATTGGAGAATCATATGGTAAGAATACATTTGGTTTTCTAAAAGACTATCATGCTACTTTCCAAGTGACTGACCATTTCATATCCCAGTTAGTAATGAAAGCACATTCGGTATTCTTCATAGCTCTGCCAGCATTCTTCATCATGTAGGTCTTTCACTGCGCCCGTCTAGCAGTTGTGAAATAGTGTCTCTTTGTGGTTTGAGTTTACATTTCCCAAGGGACTAATGATGCTAAGAATCTTTAAACTGCTTATTTTTCACTTATATATTCTCTGGTGAAATGCATGTTTTCTAACTGGATTACGTATACTTTACTGTTGAATTTTAAGAGTTCTTTACGTATTCTGGTAAAAGCCTCACTCAAATATATGATTTGCAATTACTTGTCTTCTATGGTATATTTCAATATTTTGCAAAAATTCTTTTGTGATAATTATTTTTATGTCTGTTGAAATACAATTTACTTTCTTTGTGGATCAAATTTTTAGTATCACTTCTAAGAATTCTTCACCAGTTTATGGGTTCTGAAGACTTTCTCCTATGTTTTCTTTTTTCTTTCTTTTTTTTTTTTTTGTCTTTTTGAGACAAGGTCTCACTATGCAGTTCAGGCTGGCCTTAAGCTCACTTTGTAGCTCAGGCTGGTCTCGAACTCACGACAATCCTCCTGCCTCAGCCTCCTGAGTGCTGGGATTACAGGCATGCGCCACCACGCCCGGCCCTCTCCTATGTTTTCTTCTTACATTTTTCTACTTTTACATTTTACAGTTAAGCCCATGCTTCATTTTGCATTTTTTATGAAATATGAGTTTGAAGTTAAGGCTAATGCTTTCACTTCTTCTTAAACTTATTCAGTTTTCTAAAAACACTTTTAGAAAATACAGTCTTGCTACTCTCCAATATGTTTTGCATCTTTGTCTGAAATTATGTGAGGTATTTCTTGGTTCTCAAATTTATTTCACTGATTGATATGTTTTCTCCACCAATAATGCACATCTTTGATTACAATAATTATACAACAAAATTTCAAATTAGGTACATTCATTTTTTTCTTAATAGAATCCTTGAACTATCTAGTTCTTTTACATATCCTTATAAATGCTATACCTTAATATCTACTATTTTTTTTCTAAACCGAAAAAGTACATTAGTGGATCAATTAGGATAAACAGAAAATATTTTAAATATAAAACTTAGAAATAAAAAGGCAGTGTGTGTTTGTGTGTGTGCACTGTAGTGGTCATGGTTAAAAAATAACAAAAAGTTTTATTACAGTATAATGTATACAAATGTGTGAATATCTGTGCACCTCATTAATGTACAATATCAGCTGTAATCTACTTCTTCAACTTACTGCCATACCTTAATTAACAAAGCAAAAATATGCCTTACCATACATTGATGGAATGGCTAAAGAGAACACATGTCTTCTACCTCAGTGGACACATTGCTGAAGAGATTAAAGACCCTTTCACATTCGTGATTTTAGTGCACCTCTTATGTATGATCTTCTGACTATGCCTTTTACATTCAAGAAGTCAAAGCCATTTCTGGTAAGTCTTATCACTGTATTATTCAACACATCTTGAGTTCAGTGTATAGGACAAAGCAGCACTTTAGTTCTCCCTTCCAGTGGCAAAATAGTGGATATTAAGATAAATAAATAAGAAGAGAGAACAGAAAACATTAAGCAAATATATACCTATCATTAGAATTAATTTAATTCACAGTAACAAAAGTTTTAACTACTAGCATGTTTCAGTAAGCTGAAAGAACAAATTGATTACATTAGAATAAATGTTTATTGCTGAAGGATCGTTAATAAGGTGAATAGGGTCAGATACAAAGGATCGTTTTATAGCCATTGATTAGAGTGAATGTTTATCGCTGAGTGACTGTTAAGAAGGCCAGTGGGATCAGACACAAAGGATTGTTTCATAGCCTTTGAGATTGCAGTTTATTTATGTCTTACCTCTTAGTGTACGGCCTAGTACAAACTCTGATAGGAAATAAAATTACAACCCAGGAGGACTTACTATTTTGATATATAGTGTGAGGGTAACACAAATTGATTATACACTAGCTCATTACTGCAAAGAAAAATCTATAGCTGCTAATAGTTTTGCTCTTGGGGTTGAAAGTCACAAAAATATTGTATTCCTTGTCTCTGAATATTAATTCTTTTTCTTTAGTGATCACTATGGAAAATAAAAGACCACAGCAGGATAAAAGGATCTCATAAAATTCAATGAAGGCTATGTATTTAAAGAAACTATCTTAGGGTGTGGTTCCTTCTGCAACAGCATTGGTAATAGCTAGTATCATTTATCCATCTATTCTCCCTAATGATCACCCATGACAATTTAGATTTGTCTTCAGAAAATCCTGATCAATCAAAGCAGATGCAACCACACATTACGTATACAGCAACATACTTATTAGCCCTGTCTATGGTGTCAAAAAATATTTTCTGGCTCCATGTTGATTGGGAATATCTCTTTCAAATTCATAAGAATAATGCATAAAATGAAAATATAACTGTAAAAGACAAATCAAGAACTGTTTCCTCAATTGGAATGACTTTTTATTTCCCAAAGTAACCCCAGCTTTTTCTAAAGGGCCTTGGCCCTTCACACATTACAGCAGCAAGGTTTAATGAAGTCACATACTCCTTTCCAGGGTAGTGGACACTGGTGACATTTTACGCATGCACAGAGACAACACACACACATACCATTTGGTACATGAATTTGGAGTGGAAAAGGGAAAATAACTTCTTTTTTTTTATTTCTTTATTTTATTTTTTGGAAAATAACTTCTCTCTACTTTATGATTTCTAAAACTTCAGCTAGAGAACTTAAAAGCCAGTGGCTCCAGTTGTCTGAAGACACTTTGCTAAGATACCTGATGACAGTGGAGTCAGTGGCCCTGGCTGGTGGTACTGGGTATGATGTTGTTACATGGCCTTGGGAACTTCTCAAAGCTTGACAGCAGAGCTTTAACCAGTGTAAGTGCGGACAGAAGCTTGGCGCAGTCTAACACAGCTGTGCTTGCACTTGGGACTGCCCTACTCCACTGTAGTGAGCAGGACTCCCCCAGGACAGCCTGCTAGAAAATGAGAGACACATGGAACACAGATAAGCTCACCAAGGCAAGTCCTTCTTGATCATTTTAAGGCCTCATACCCTGGAAAAGAAAGTGAATCCAGAAAAATTAATAGCACCACCAGCCAACCATACCTGAGAAAGTTACATTTAATTAAATCTTGTTGTGAGCCAATGAAGCTGTGTTCTTTGTTATAAGAATGTTGTACCAAAATAAGTGAATACACACTTATCAGACACTAAATGATGCGTGTTAGGAGAACTTCTTTTAATTTAGACTGTACTGTATTACATAAGAATCGTACCTTGGGGTTAATTAACTCTTAATTCAACTAACTGCACTATATAAGTTAGGCATATGTTTGAAAGGAGCAGAAACTTACTATTCTAGGGAAGAGACTTACATTCCACGTATTACATTCTTACCATCTGGAACTACGGGGAAGTGGAAATATCTGCAGGAGGCTGCCACTTGCTCTATTAGGCAGAGCTGCCCAACAAATTACCTGTAGAATGCAGATAATGTTAATAGAATACCAGTGACATTTGCACATCTGTCTGTGGCAACAAATTACTTCCTTAGCATTTTTGCTGCAAGAAATGTCCTACGTGAGCATAGAAGACTGACGAACTACTGTGTAATAAAATGGCATGTACAAATAGAAATGATTACCTGACTAGTTATAAGTGGATGTCAACTATAAATACTTCCTTGGCTATTTACAACTGTAAACTATAATACATAAGAAATATGATAAAGTATGTTGAAATTGAAAATAAATTGTTATAGTAAAAGATACACAGCCACCAATTGCCCTCAATATACTCTCCCTCACTTCAGATATATGCATGTTGTGGTGTACAGTATATGCAGTGTACACTCCTCTTAAGAAACAGGTACATGTAGGCAACACAGCTTCAGTCTTCTGTAATCCCCTTTCCCCCACCTTCTTGTCTCTAAAGCCCTTTACTTCATTTTCATTATTATTGTTACTGTTGCTTTTGTTCCTGTTTATGAGACACAGTGTTTACATTCATTGTGGGTACTTGGCAGGTGTTAAGTGACACCTGAAATTGCTCTACTTCTCCACCCCCTCTCCACCTTTTCTCAAACTCATTATCCTGGATCTGTCCCACTTGCAACACATTAATCTCCTTATTTCCCTTCATCAATCTTTTACTTTTCTCTTTATTTGTACTTTTCCCTACTTACATGAAAGATACATCTTGTGTGCATGCTTGTATGTCTGATTCATTTTACTTAACATTATAAGTTCCAAGTGTATCCATTTTTCTGCAAATGTCTACAATGCGTCCTTATATTTGGAGAAGTAGTATTCTACTATGTATAGATATCACACAGAAGTGAGTTATCTAATAGTCAACTTGCAGCACCCAGATGAGCTGAATTAGTGTGGTACTGGGTGTGGGAGGCCCACCTGAGGATTGTTGCCAACAGCATGCAAAGAGAACTGGAGGGGAAGATGGTGCACTAATGGCACTCCTGGAGAAGCTTGTCACACTGGCCTTCCTGATGTGCACTATGCTGCGCTCATTGTTGAAGGAGCTTGAGCACTTGCTGTTGCTGAGGATGGCTTCAATTCTGGCTGGAGGAGCGCTGGTCCTTACCTTGAGCATTACTCAGGTAAGGGCCTGCTCTAGGACAGACCCTTCAGCCTGCTGATAGATTCTTCATCCCACTGGCATATTTTTTTAAGTTCTACAACTGACATTTGGGCTTTCCCTCCCAGTGCAGATTCTTGACTTAGACTTGCATAAGAGATTGTTGTGGGTAATACATCTTTATCATGCTTGTGCTGGACATCGCTGTGGGGTCCAGGCCCTCAGCTGAATTATTGGGTCTCCAATGTGGGGATAGGTCTTCCCACACTCTTCCATTGGGCTTCCATATTATACAATAATCCTATAGACTATGTGTCCTGTATTAAATCCTTTCCCTCTTTAAGCCCTGACCATAGCATGCATTAGTTAACCATTCTCCTATTGAGGGATATACAGGCTGCTTCAAGGGTTTAGTTATTATGAATTGTGCTTCTATAAACATGGGTAGCATATGCTGTTGTGATAGGATGCCTTTAGCTCTTTTAGAAAGATGCTTAGAAAGAGAATAGCTGGGTCAACTGGAATTTCCGCTTTTAGTTCTTTGAGAAACCTGAACGCTGAAGGCTGTACTCGTTTACATTCCCACCAGCAAGGAAGGACAAGGACGGCTCTTTTTCACCACATCCCTGCTGGATTTGTTGTTGCCTGATTCCTTGACGCCTGCCATTCCCTGTGGTGCATGTGACATCCCAACAGCACCGGAAGTAACAGGAAGAATCAACTAGAATCAAATAGCTGTTGTATATTTAAAAGCTTCGAATCAGTATGTTTCCACACAGCACAGGAAACAATCAGTAATGAAAAGACTAACCACAAAATAAGGAAAAATTGCCAGCCAGAGAACCAATATCTATATTATATGAAGAGCTCAAAAAACGTGTACCCCTCAAATTTAATAGCCTATCACAAAATGGGCGAAAGAAATGAATAGATACCATGAAAAAGCACAGTGGTCAATAAACATCAAGAAAATATTCAAACTTTCTGTCCATTAGAAAAATGCAAATTAAAACAGTGACAAGATTTTATTGCACACCAAGAAGAGGGGAATTCCACCCCCTTTAGCTGCATTGTCAGGATTTGCCACTGTGTCCTGAGTCGATACAAAACATTTGCCTTTAATGTACATTTCGACTTTGAAGAAATCACACAGTGGCAAGTATATTGCGTAGGTGGTGGGGACGTAGCTCAGTGTTTTAATGTCCATCTCCCCGTGAGTGCCGCTCGAGAGCAGCACTCATCTTATGTTTTAATCACACCACATAGGGGTCCTCATGAGAGTAGCTCCGGAATTACTTCAGAAAACAGCAAAAAATTATGCAATATGTATATCTGAAATAAAGGGGAGTATTTTGAAGGGGATTACCGACGATGTGTATTTTGTGGTAATCATTTTTAATTTAAATATTAACCATGTAGTTTGATCTCCCTGCATGTTAATAATCAATAAAAATGGACACCATTGTTCTTAATTTACATATGGAATAAAATCTTAATTTAAGAATTTTTAATTTTTAAAATTTATCTATCTATCTATCTATCTATTTATTTCTTTCTTTATTTGGTACAGGGTCTCACTACACAGTTTGGATTTGTAGTGATCCTCCTATGTCAGCCTTCCCAGTGCTGGGATTACAGGTGTGTGTCCAGGGTTCTGGGGCCAGCATGACATGCAGTGCTGGGGACTGAACTTGGGTCCTTGGCTTGTCAGGCAGGTGCTTACACTGCTGAGCTTTCTCCCCATCCCTAAAGATATTTCAATATCCAAAAGAATCTGAATGATGGAAAGGAAAATCTCCTTGTAGCATTTATCTTGTCCTACAAAGAGATACTGGGATACACCAGTGTTACACTAAATAGATGCCTTATTTCTAGCTTGAAAAAAAACTAAATAAATTAGACACAGGAGTAACTTATATGATATTAGCTCCACTCCATCTAAAACATTTTCTTCGGTGGTTCTTAGTATTAGCCCCAGTGTTTGAGACTGAATCCAGGGCTTTGGGCCTGCTGGGCACATCCTCTACCATGAAGCTACATCCCAAACCTTTATTAATTTAACTTCAAGAACATTTCTTCCATTTGGGGTTCACAAGGAATAATATTACCAGCTATGAGCAAAAAGTACTCTTACCACAAAATAAAATTGGGATGACCTTACCTTACCTTACGACTTTTGGCAGATAGCATCTCCTCAGTCAATGATAAAAAAAAAAAAAAAAAAAAAAAAAAAAAAAAAAAAAAAAAAAAAAAAAAAAAAAAAAAAAAAAAGTCTGTATAAGCCACTAGAAAGTCCCTTACAAAGTTAAAATCGTAAAGCTGCATGTCAAAATCAGGGAACCACACATGCAAATTCAAATTTTCTTCCTCATTTTCTGGGCTCCCATCTCCGTTGGGTTTCCATATAAGAGTTTTGATGTGACTGATCGCTGCAAGGCGCCACCAACAGGGGTGCAGAGGGGTCCTGGAATGCTGGCTGCTGTACCACGACACCGGCAACACTGACTGTTTCACCTGGACGATTACAAAATGCTTTAGAATTCAGATTCTCCAGTGGTAAAATGAGCAATGTCATTTCCTTGGTAGCACTGTGTTACCTGGACACACACCTGTAATCCCAGCACTGGGGAGGCTGACACAGGAGGATCACTACAAATCCAAACTGTGTAGTGAGACCCTGCACCAACTAAATAAATAAATAAGTTTTAAAAAATTTTTTAAAATCTTAAATTAAGATTTTATTCCATATGTAAATTAAGAACAATGGTGTCTATTTTTACTGATTGTTAACACGCAGGGAGATCCAACTACAAACCAATGTGTGTGCAGTTTAGCACATAATAATAACTACTATTTAATAAATATACTTCTGTTTCGTAGCTATCAATACATCTTGCTATGGTTCTCCCCATTGTTTTTTAGATCTCCCTCCCCTGCCCTGTCTTAGAAAAATATGATTCAGTCTTAGATATTTAAAGGTCAGAGAAGCTATAGGAGGACAAAGAATCCTATGAACATGTTTTAAGGGGTCACCAAGAAGCACTAATCTTTGCATTATGCTGAATGTATTGGAAAGAAGTTCGTGGTTGTTTTTCCCGGCACCTCTCTAACCACACTGTCCCCTGGATGTCGCTCACTAGGGGTACCATGTGTGGCATCTGCCCATGTATTTTCCAGTGAATTTGGAAAAGTGTCCACACACAGAGACCTAGATTGTGCTCAGCACAAGCAAAATAGCACTGCAAGCACCAAGTCACTTTTGTAAGTGTTAGCATCCTCTGTGCAGCAGCAACTGCGGCCAATGCCCATTACAAGCCTGATGCACTTTTTAGGCCAATAGATAAAAGAACTATTTCTTCCTAAGTTTTCTTTCCAGAGGCTGCCCAGACAGCTGTCAAGTGATACCCTTGCTCCCAAATCTATTACAGAACCTTCACTAAATATAATTTTATTCATGTGTAGTTATGACATTTCCATAGGGTTCTCTGTACATATTGTTTTTCTTTATCTAAAAGGGCATTTTATTTATCTTTCTCCTCTCTTCAGTAAAAGCACATGCCTGATGTTATTTAAGGCCTAATGTTCCAGAGCACAGTAGTATATGAGGTCATAAATGACTCTAGCAGTTATCAAAAGCCTCGACTTCAACTTGAGCATTTAATCATCTGTAAAAAACAGTTATGGGCTCATGTACTTCCCCACCATCAACACGAATTCTCTTATATGACAAGGTGAAAATATTCCTTAAAACCAGATTAAATAAATCTCATTAGCACAAAGTTGATACTAAAATACTTTTGTTCCTCAATAATTTTAGAATTCTATACTTTCACTGATTTCTTTCCACGTGAACTATTTAATGTTTTTTCAGTACTTTGAAGATGGAGTGCATTACATAAGTGTTAAGTATATCAGTCGTATTATTGTGTGAGGCTACTTTGGAAGCATGGATCAAGCGAAAAATGGCAGAAGGGAATTCTTTTCTCTCACAGGAGGGAAAAAGAGATGAAACTGATTGGACACATTTCATCTGAGAGAAAATTTGTGGGGTTTTTTTCAGAGATAGAAGTGATCAAATATCTTGATGTGTGTACACAGGATATGTGATAACAACACTACAAATTTACATAATGAACAGTGCTGTTTCAAACATAGAAGAAATGTTATTGACCCATACTAATTAAACAGATATTTTAAATCACTCTTTTAAAAAGTGAAATTGGAAGTTTTATATTTATAAGGAATTTCTCAACTCTTTCTACTTTCAAAAGTAGTGTTTCATAGGTTACATAGTCACAAACAACACCCCCCATACACACATGCACCCCACACACACACACACACATGCACACACACACTCACATAGCCATTGGAGTCAGAGCTGGTAATACTGCTTTAGTTAGACAAAGCTTTCTGGCCTATAAGTCTTGTGAAATCAAAACCTAGACTTTCTTTGTACAACAGTTAATTATGGTTCTAACCTCACCCCAGTGAATAAAACAAAGATTTTAAAAATCATGTTTATTGTACTACAGCAATGAATTTTGCCCTTTTACCTCCAAATATTTTATAACTGAACTTCCATATACTTCAAACTAAATGAGATGTTAGTTGTTTTCAAATTCTAGAACACTCAATAAGCATGTTCAATTTCCACAATTTAGCACGAAGGTGACATATTTTATGGCTATCTTAAAGTATTGAATTCCAGGACCAAAATGGAGAATTGTAATTTACCAAGATTGTGATGGCAGAGATTCATTTGCACAGTCAATTTGATCTGGACATTTTCTGCTTTTTATATTCAAGGCAGCCGTGAGCTTTCCCTCCTCCCTTCTAATTATATCCTTTTTTTTTTTTCTTGGGGACTGAACTATGAAGAGCACTTTTGTTTGCTGACAGAAATGATACTGAAGAATATTTTCTCGGAAGATTTATGACACATAGCCAATTACATCTGGGTTGCAGATAGAAAATTAGTTTTGGATTTGTCTCATTCAAAAATCATTGGCAAGTGTGATTCATCATAATAATTTTACAGAAGAATCATAGCAGATCATAGCCTGTACCACAAATGATACGGCTATCACAATCCATCATGATTAAACAGTGGTCAAGAATTAGATGAATGAGAATTCAGATAATGCATGAACATTGGTAAATAGATACTGATTTGAGGTAGAGGGCATGGATATTTGCATAGTTTTACTACCTTATCTTCCACAGAACAGATTGCAATTTTTTTTAACACAGCAAGATTTTATTGTCTTCCCAATAAAACAAAACATGAAAAGTTAAAACTGGATCACTTGGCCCTTTCTTTTCTTATCTCCTCCCAGTTCAAGTGCTCACATCTCTTACTAGCCAGTGTTCTCTTAGATCTGCAGTTGGGCTCAACACACTCAAGCCTCAGGACAGTCTTCATCATAGTTTTGACCTTCTTCCGGAAAACCAGCTTAGTCTGTCCACCGTAGCCACTCCGTTTCCTGTCATACTGCTGCTTTCCCTTGGCATATAGGGAATCCTTACATTTCTTGTACTCCGTCACTTGTACAGTTGATGCTTGCCACACTTCTTACAGAAAGTTCCCAGGTTTGGGAACATTCACTATGCTTGCAGGCACGCTACCAGGGAAGAAAGAAAGCCAGATTACAATTGAATTGTATTAGATCCTCATGAAATTTTTTTCTAAATCTTACAAAAAAAATCATGCAAACCACCTACTTATACTGTCCAAATAACCCTTACAGATACAATTCCATCCCATAAGATGTTAGCCATATTTTATGACAACTTTAAATTTATAACAATTTTATATCAGAGAAGGCTCACAAAGAATTCAAACTTAGGGAATATTATTCCCTAAAGTCTTTGTTCTGTTTCGGTTCTGATTTACTTCCTGTGAGTATAGAAAGCAATGTAAAACATACTGCTTTTCTCAAATAGATCTTTATACTTGAGCCAAAAAAAACTGTTCATTTCACTTTCTGGAAATTCTCCTGATGATTCTGAAGTATTCACAAGTTTTTAATGCATTTATTAATTCAATATCAAATTTTATGTTCTAAACATTGTTCTAGACATTAGGAATGCATAGGAAAGCAATATTAATAAAATACAGTACACAAAAACCATTGCCCTCTTTAATATCATACTCCAGTAGGCGAAATCATAAAATAAACACAATAAGTATCTTGATGATACATTATTGATAGAGAAAAACTTATCACAAAAGTGTTTTAGGAATGGAAAATGGAAAAGACACCAGAATGTTTTAAAACTTTTTTTTTTTGTATTTTTATTTATATTATTTTCATATAGGGTGTTGCTATGCAGCTCAGACTCATCGAGATTCTCCTGTTTCAGCCTCTCCTGTGCTGGGATTACAGGCTGCACCACCACACCTGGTTTCCTGGTAGCAAAGCCCCCTCCCTGCCCCATCCTCTCGGGGGGTACAGTGCCCACTCAGCACATGGTATCGAGTTATCTTCCCAACTCCCAGAAATTTTTAAATATGCCATCATATCTATGTACAAATGCCACTGAAGTGTTCTATACGTTTTCATCACCTGCCTGCAAAAGAAGTAACTGACTCCCCATCCACAAAGCCTTTAAACAGCCCATGTCTATTTTACCTGAAAGCATTCCATTGGCTTTGCTATAGAAAGAGCAACCTTTTATTGAATTGCTAGTTCAAATATGAGTGTGATTATAGTTAGAGAGCCTAGCTTAGATTGCACTCAATACTTGAAAGAGCTTTAGAAAATACTCCTGTCCCTGAACTGTGTACTGGAGAAAAATTTATGCATATGAAGTTACATTCTCACAACACCAGGACCATTGAATCAACACTAAAACCTGCAGGAGCTGCCAGTCCCAGCCCAGTGCTCTCTGGTGATGTTCCCCACACACTGCTGCCTCTCCCTAGGTGGCCTGGACACCCCCTACAGCCCTCAATCCCACAGCCCGAAAGCACTTCCTTTGCATGATGCTCAGCTCAGAAAGGTTTAATAGTAACAGTGTTACTATTTCTTCAGAGGCCCTGAGAATTACAGAGAACACTCAGACGCCGTGCATCCCTGAGGCACTAAGACTGCAGTCGTACCAATGTAGAAGATATGTACAAGGACATTCAAAGTGTTATTTGTCCGATTGTTAGTTATTTGACAGATTATTTGTAATATAAAACATCAAATTGTTTCAAAGGATTTCTGTATTTTTCCTGATTAGCCAGTAAACTGGGTGCATACTGCTTAGGTTCATTGTAGGATCCTTCACTGATGATCAGAATCCACACTTCTTTCTGATCCAGTTTCTAACTTTCACTTATATAAAATAAAGTGTGGCAAAGGCTGTGAAGTCACACCAGCTCACTGCTCTTTACCTTCTGAAGGCAGGTGCCTATACTTCTAAAACAAGGTCACCAGAAGTAATAAGAGTGACGTCTCTAAAACCTCCCTGCAGAATGTCTAAAATGTCCCATTGCCTGGGCACAGGGAAAAGACTCAGAGGTAGAAATAGACTCTGCCAGAACCAAATGACAGGGCAAGCTTTGGTAATGGATGTTCCACTTAACATTAACAGCTGCTTGTCATAAGCCACACTGAACTCCTATATTAGCAAGAAACCATTTCTGCTGAGACACTGAAATTTCAATAATAGTTTTACACCAAATAGGTTAATCTTCTTAACACATATGGATTTGAATATAGAGTATATGACTGCCCAAACTTCTTAATTTATATTTCCATATCTACATAATGCCAATTAACACACTGGGAGTTCTCACATGAAACTTCTAATGAACACCTGTAACAATGCCTGGATCTTTCTTATTTTATAGCCTGAAGTTTCTTCCTTTTTCACTTGGTCCACAATAACAAGCTATCTCTTCAGGACATACGATCTTCTCAGTTGCCTAGTTCAGTTAATACAATGTTTTAAAACTCCATGCTTACATGTATTTATTTTGCTTTTTTGTTCATTTGTCTACATAGCTGCATCACGCTCTTTCTTATTTTAATAGACTTTTAGGTTGCTCCCAGGTTTTGCTATTTGAAACCTCCTGATGCATGTCCACTCACACATATGTACAAGAGTTTTTGTAAACTGCATGTGTGTACAAAGGACTGGTGAAGAGGGCATCAGTCAAGACAAGCCAGGGACCCCATAGCAACTCATAATCCTAAAATCACAATAATTTGACACACAGCAGGGGATAAGCTGCTCACACAAATGATGCCCCAGAGGAGCCGCTGCCCAACTCAGGTGCTTTGATTAAAGAATAAGTCCACAGGGGTGGGAATACAGCTCTACTGTATATGCGTCTCCCTGGCAAGCACAAGGTCTTGGATTTGATCCCCAGGGCTGCAATAAATAAAAAAAAAAAATGAAGTAAATCTATCTTCAAAAGAAAAAAGAATAACTCCGCAGGCCCAGTCACGGTACGCACACATGGCTCTTGGAGCGTGATAAGAGAGCACACAGAGCGGCATGAGGACAACAAAGTACTGACCCTTGCCACGCGGCCGCTGCCGCTCACCGCGGTGGCAATGCAAGCCTGCCGACTATGCCCAGCATCCGAGCAGCAGGACTTGCAATCTCCCATGGCCTAGATAGCACAGAAGAGGAGAGGCAGGTGTGTGTATTGCAGTTGATATCCCATTTAACATTAATAAAAATTAAGTCTCCCCACAGGGCAGTGCTACTTTATACCAGCAGTGTAGTTAGATGCACGAGCTATGGCCTGCATCTTTGCTAGGGGTTGATATTGTAAAGGCTTCCATTTTCCTCACCTGGTGGGCAAAAATAGTGTCTTATTACGGCTCACGTCTGCTTCTCCATGCTGATAACGGGGTGGTTGCTACTTCATTTGTTTCCCTTGCTCAAAATTACTATTGCTGTTGGTACATTTTTCTACCAAGTTGTCATTTTTCTCTTTGATATGTGGCTTTCAAAAAGTATATTCTAGATGCTGGTTCTGTGTTGGCTTTATGTGTTGCAAATATCTTTGCAATTTCCAGCATCAGTTCCACTTTTTATTTACATTGCCCCTTTGTGTACAGAGATTTTTAATTTACTATTGACAAAAGTTATCATTTTAAGTCTTACAACTTTTCGTTTTTTATCTTGGTTTTTTCCTAATTTTGGTTTATAAATATGAATTTGCTGAAGGTTTTCATTTGTTCATTTTTCCTATAGCTACCTAATCCACACAGAACACATTTTGGAAGTAATATGATATACAAATTTGTCTTTCCATGCAAACAACCAATTTGCACAGCATCATATATTGAATATTTAAATTTTCCTCCCATCTATACCAGCACTGTCTTTTTATATGGTTTATAGAATAACCTGAACTTGTTTCCAGGTTCTCTATTCTGCTTCTTGGATCTGGTATTTATCCACATTACCAGCTCAAACTGCCTTGATTTCTTATGTCAGGAGTGTTTTTCAAGGCTGTGAATTCATCGCAAACAAAAAGAAACAGATCACTCTACCTTCATTAAGCCTAAATTAGAGAAATAATAATAAAGTACAGGCATTATTAATTCTAAATAGATAATTAAAAAAACATGGTGGGAAAACAAAATTAGAAGAAGGGAACTACTGTTTTAAACAAGATGCCTCCTAACTTGGGTAGACCTCTGAGGAAGGCAGCAGAGGGTTCATTCCGATCTGCCAGGCAAGATCACACCCAGCAGGAAATCTGGGGCAGAGTTTGAATTTCACATTTCTCATTTCAAAACGTGTTTTAGATACTTTACAAGTGCTTTGAGTTTTCTAGGAACACAACCTATTTTTCTCTAAAATTGTCTCAGCAACTCTTTGCTATTTGTTCTTCTATATAAACATTTATATACAGTCTTCAGGGAATGATCTCCTGCACTGTTTCAGGGAAGCAACTTATTTCAGGACTATTACTTAAGTCTGTTTCCTCTCCTAAGTGGTACTTGCTTTCTCCACTGATACAATACAAAGTAAAACATTAGTAAGACGTTTACATGGCCCTATTTCTTCTGCTAGTAATACTGAGTAGTTTATAAGGTCACAGCTGAGCATTCTGCATCATGAACTGTCTTGTAAGAGGGACTGGTAAATTTCTGAAGATATTAAAGACAAAACTGTCATTTGAAAATCAAACTTGTAAGCCAGCTCCACTGGATCAGAATTCTAATCCAATCCCAATTTTCACAATCCGACTTTGACTGTGTATGCAAAATTGTGTAAGAATATTAACCAATTTCATCCTTAATTCCTTATCAGCAAAATGGGTGTCACAATGTAACTATCTCTTTAAAATTATGGGGAGGAATAAACAGGATATGTGAGTGTGTATGTAATGAATAACTAACTCAGCAGTAAATTTGTGCAATTTGAATTAGGATCTTCATGTGATCCCTGATGGGTAGGATTAGCCATATTTATTAAGAATTAGTTACTTCTTTGAGAACTTGATCTAGGTCCTCTATGAAGGTGGCAAATACTAATGGATCAAATTAATTTTATAATCATGTTGCTGAGAGTCTTTCAAAGGTCAGTCACCTGGAAGATAAAATCTAAACCAGTGCGGGCCAGCTTGCAGCATCTGATCCCTGAGTACTCTTGCAATTTCACTTCAACCTCTCATACATCACCATATCATCCATTAACTCTCTGGGTCTTAGCATATGCTTGTCTTCTTAGAAAGCCCTCTCTTTATTCTTCAATAGAGCTTAAAGATACCAGCTCCACCACTTTCTCTGTTATTTCAAGGGACAGGTATGGGAACACCCTGGCTATTTTGACATTATTTTCATTTCTCTACATATGTACTCTATAAGACAGAGTTATTTGATTGGCATGAAGATGGCTGTAAAATGCAGTTGAATTGAAGCAGAGAAAATACCTTTAAAATCTGTGACCTGAAATATTGTATGTATTCTAATATCCCAATATAATACTGATATTTGCTCAGGAATTCGAACTGACATCTTATGATGTGGGAATTTTACAATGGTATTAATATAGCATTGTATGATTCCTAAAATTTGGTGAGGAGAATCTCAGCAATTGATGCTGACAAAAACATGTGGATTGTATTTTTTTCTTAAATACATGTAATAGAACCAGTCAAATGAAATCTGTAGTCCAGGAAATGTATTTTTTTTTTTTGTCTACCTTTGACCTGTGAAAGTATCATGCTGATTTGGTGAACATATTAATTGCTTTCTTTGTAAGGAAATCTATGCCAGAGAAATAAACTTGGCTGACCAGCCTATGAACCCAAATCATCTATTTTTTTGTATTGATTTAGCACTGACTCACTTAACCTATTAAAGCACCTAATTTGGCTAGGGTATACAGCAGGGTAAATTTTCCTTATATTTATTGTGCCTCCCAATAGCCCTATGAAGTAAGTGGTCACAAGTGATTATTGCAAAACTTGTGCTCCCAACTTCTTTGTAGCAGTTATTAGACAATTTTCTCAGACAGTAGTGGTCAGTTAAGGCTTCAGAAGCATATCTGAACGTGGTATTGTTTTCATCTGAATTCTGCATTTCATTTTTCACTTCTTCCTTTACACTGTGTCATGCATTATAGAAAGATGGTCTTATGATCATCCTATAATTACATTTTCTCATATTTGTACATCTCACAAGCAATGTTAGGATTATTTTTCACACATTCCAATTTTAAGTTCAGAATACAATTTGATTTCTTCTTTCTCCCCCACCAAATGTATCTGCAGAAATGACGTTAAGAAAAACATGCTTCTCTGAAAAACTCCATTAAGAAAATTCATTCTATTTGTTTTTCTGGCCAACATTGCCCATTTAGCAGACAATTTTATTGAGCAATGTACACTGATGCGTTCATCATATTGAAAGTTCATTGTACAGTGTTTCCAATAACACTTTCTGGCTACAGACCGTAAGCAGAAATTGGGAGTTCTGTAAAGTGCATAGATCAGAACTAATTCTTCCAGAGCATCACATTGCAGGGTGTTCCTATTTATTACTCTTTCTCCAACTTAATTATTTCTATTGGCTACAAGCCTTAGAAGTGGGTTTAGTAAGCCAGGCTTGTAAGACTTACACAGAAGGTAATAGGAATTAATTATGTAATTCTTTATATCGAATACTTCCATGATCCAACATCTTATTTTTATGTGGATTCTTTGGGTGTCTTGGTCCTGTCTCTACTCCTCCATAGATCTAACTCAAGCTCATTCACCTAAACTTTCCTCCAGTTCCATCTCTCCCAGGAAGACATCTTTGGTGCACAGGCTGACTTTGATGCGCTTGTCAGTATCCCCACACTGCCCCTTGCACAATGCTGTGGTAGGACTCGACCTACAATGCCTGAAATTTCATTATCTTGCTCTCTTTCCAGAGAATGAGCTGATTAAAAGCAGCCTTGTGTCTAGTATAGGAATGCAGCCTGGGCACACTGCCTCATACATAGTAGGTACTTAACAAAGATTTAATGCAAGAGCAAAAGAATCTTGTTATTTTCTTTTTCTCCATGTCAGGAGGGTGCATTACTCAAGACATGTAAATTTGCTTCCACTTGTTTTGCCCCACATGAAATTTAGCAAGTACCTTGCATGTATTAGGAGCTCCATCAATATTTGCAGAAGAAATGAATGAATAAATAAAACATAAATTCCCCAAGAACCATTTTTGCCCTGAGGCTCTGTACAGCATTAAGACTAGGAATAAGGATAAAGATATGATCTTATTACAAAGTAAAATTAATACAATCTTTAATATATTTAAAACAACAAAGCACAGCAGCAAAATCTGAGGATGAAAACATCTAAAGGAGCTGACTTTACAATTCCACCCGCTCTGAGATGTTTTTCCCTTCCATCCAAATCATGCTCATTGTGTACACACCTACAAATGATTGCACAGCACGCTCACATTTTAAAGCTTGCTATTATGTAGAGAATAGTCGGCCAAAGAGTAACACTGCATTTTTTTTTAATTTTTAAAAACTGAAAGACTTTTGTGAACAACTGCTTTACCAAAATGGGGTGCTCACTGTGGCCAATTAGTACAGTGTTCATGAAAGCCAAACCCTGAGAGGCTCCTTGTCTTTGTGTCACTCCTGCCTGCACTTCATCCTCATTCTCCCTTTCTAGCTGGCTCTGGACACTGACCCAGTAAAATCATTCAGCAGATGGATCGCTCAGAGGGAATCAGGAGGGAGTGTTTCCACATGGGCACATGCTAACGCTGTTCTGCGATTGTTATTTTTCACAGGTGTCCACATTCTGGCAATATGTTTCTAGAGGTGACTGTAATCTTACCACAAAACTCACCTGCCAGTCTCGTGAACTTGTTTTACTGTAGACTTCAGCCACAGATTCTGTGGAATCAGACAGATACCGCCACACCATCACATCCATTAGAGGACACATCTGCACCAACCTCTCCTATAATAAATGTTTTCACAGGGGGTACACATTCTGTTGAATGAAAACACCCGTTACGAAGTCACTGACTGGCTACATGTCTATTACTTTTGTAATTGGATTAGCCAATTCTAATACATATTAGGTTTTCAAGCAGGCCCTTTTATTCTCTTGATTCATATACTCTATTCACTATAAAATTTGTAAAGATTTCTTAACAGTGTGGAAGATTTTAAAAATTGGGTACAACATAGGAGGTTAAATTGGGATGATTGTTTGCAAGGAAAATGAGCAAAAAAAAAAATTAATTACCAGCCATTTCTCTTGGGAACATTCATATGATAAATGAAGCTATGTGATCTTAGTCTCTCAGTGTGACTCAAGTGCCCTGATGTAGCCAGGTCAGCCAGAGAGGTGGGTGGGGAAGTGGCTTTAATGGGCTAGAAGATCAAGAATCTAGACAGGGAGCTATGAAGCCCTTGGACTTCCAGGAAACCTGCTTTTTTGTGCTCGTGTGTGTGTTTTCCATATGGGCTCTATTATATAGCTCAGACTGGCCTTGAGCCCTCTCTATAGCCCTCAGATGAGCCTCAGACTCTCAATCTTCCTGCCTTGGCCTCCCAAATGCTGGGATTATGAGCAGGTGCCACTGTGCCTAGCTTAAAAGTTACTTCAATAGCTACCACATGCAAATGGTAACAAAAAGAGTTCCAACCTCATAAAACCATGCTTCGGGGGCAGAGTCCCTCCGGTGACCAGCTCCTAGTCTGCTTACTCTCTGCTATGACCGCCTGCAGAGAGCTGGCACTTGGACAGTCACGTGCGAGCTGGGAGTTCCGCAGCCACGTGTCTCACAGATGCCACCCTTCAATCCTCTCTTGCGTCTCCTTCCCCTAAATACCTGCCTGCCCCGGAGGACTCGGACTGTGCATGCAGCTCAGTGCTTTCAGATGTCATGGCAGTCTTTCACCTTCATGGAATCCTAGTTCATCTGCCCATATTTGGACATTTAAACACTTCTGATTCATTTGTAGATGGGATTGTTATAATCACTTCTAGTGATCCAGAGTACATAAAACAAAGAAGGAAAAGGTGCCCATGATCATGAGATTGTCTCGTCCTGACCCTTGCCCCCACCGTACTCAGAAGATCTCTTCTGTGTGGATGCAGAACAAAGTGTGGAAAGTAGAGTGTTTGACCTGGGAGCAAACAAAATGCCCCTTCGCCTATGCTAATATCCACACAGTGCTAGCCGTAAAGAAAGGCTGTGGAACATTGGATTGTACTGGAAAAAAAAAAGAATGACTGCTCAGTGAAGATGTCTTTTAGCTCTTTCCCAAAAGAGCTAAAAGCCCTCATCTGAGGGCTATAGAGAGGGCTCTTTCCCAAAAAAGCTAAACGAAAGTAAAAGAAAAAAGAAAGTAAAAGAAATCTTTTACAGTCACCTTGACTGTGGGAAAGAGCTAAAAGTCCCATATTACCAGATTAGGTGAATAAAGCAGATGAGGACCTGCGGTCAGGCTTTCCTGAGCTTGCCTTTCCATTGGGCGTCACCTCGCAGCTGCAGGCACCATAGTTTTGATCATACCTTATAAAGGTATTCACAAAAGAAGACTCCAGAACTGTTTGAGAAAGTGGCAAGGATGATGGGACGGGTGTGTTTGAAGTGGGAGTGCGGAGAGGTAGAAGTAGCTTGCTCTGAAGGGATTAATTACAATGTGTCCTTTATTGTGATAATTTTTTTTAAATGGGGTATAAAAGATTTGATAATTGCTTCTTAAAGGCTTTTCGGCTTAAAATCTAAACAGCAGGTAAATCTTAAATTTTAGGGAACTTATGGAGACTGTAGTAAAAAGTTTCAGTCTCAAGTAAGTTAGATAAGACCAAAATTCTGTTTGCAAATATCATTTGTTATTGCTATATGATAGGTTAAAAGATGTAAAAGGAGATCCAAAAGTACAAAGACTGTAAATTTTAACAAATGTAGCTCAGTAAAAGATACATGGCCATTAATCTCACTCAACATACTCCCTGTGATTTCAAATGCACTCATCCTCTCAATATTGATACTTCCTAAAATAGTCTTTGAAGTCCTTTCCTGTGCCTTTCAGTTGTGCTATTGTAACTGCCTTTGAATCTTTACTGAGTCCAAAACATTTACCTGTCACGGTCATTTTGACTTTGACGAAGAGCCAGAAGTCTGATCCAGGAAGTAAGATGGATGAGGACACACAGTAGTATTTTTATGAGCTTGTATTTCTGTTGGATGGCTCTTGGCAACAATATTCATTGTATTTTTGATTAATCTTCCTAATGATATGCACTAAAGAGGGCATACAGAAGTGCTGCAGAAAGCATCAAAATGGTTAAGGTGTGCGTTTGAAGGGTAAAGAAATATTTTGAAAGGGATTAGTGTAATTTACTTACATTCTTTTGGGGGATATTTAGCATAACTTTTTTTTTTTGTAATTTAGGGCAGGGCCTACAAGGTCTCACTATGCAGATTGGACTTGTAGTGATCCTCCTGTTTTCAGCCTCCGAAGTGCTAGGATTACAGACATGCACCACCATGCCCAGTCTCCATTACCATCTCAGCGTGCCACAGGGGAGGGGCTGGCATGGCATGTAGGGGATCAAACCCTGGCCACTGCACTCTGCCTAAGTAGATGCTTTAGTCTGCTGAGGTATAAGGCCGGCCCTTTAACATAACTTAAAAATTTAAACATTTACCCTATGTTGGGAACATCCTTTATGTTTCATCCTACAAAACCTATGAATTTATTATTTTTGCAGAAGGGTTTTAAGGCCCTTGATATGATATTATCATGTCCTAAATCTAACAAGTTTCTTGTGACAGACTGTAGGAATTTGTTGTTCTCTCCATGTATTTTTTTTGGAGGGTGGGGGGGATGGGGTATGGAACTCAGCCCTTGCGCTTGCCAGGGAAGCACTTATCCCACTGAGCCATCTCCCTGGCCTCCTTCTGTCCATGTTCCAAGAGAGAAAACAACAAGGCTATTTAGAAAATAAAGACAAGAGGTAAGAGCTGAGGTCAGGTGGAGCCATGTCTGCCTGATGGACAAAGGACCTGAACAACGGGGGGTGGGGGGGGATGTTTATTCATACTCTTGCAACAGGAGACACAAGGTTGCCTCATGACTAATGACTGAAATCATCCATGCAGAATGCTTTTCACAAGACTGCTTTAGGCACTGTGGCTTTGTCTTCCCTTCCCACATGTGACCAATTTCCAGCTTCAGTCACTCCTAACAAGAGACAGAAAAGAAGACAGAAACAGGAGACCATATTTAAAATGAAGCAGAAATTTGTATTATGCAAACACAAACTAAAATGCCCAGACCTACCACGTACTGGAAGAAACAAGAAGGGCTCTCCCCAGGACTTGAGTGTGAGCGAAGTCCCGCCTACACCTTGACTTCAGACTACAGGGTGTTCAGGGCCTCACTACTAGGCTGAACCCATAGTGATCCACCTGTTTACAGCCTCCCAAGAGCTGGGATTACAGGTGTCTACCACCACTCCCAATCTCAATTGCCATCTCCGTGTGCCCTGGGGGCGGGGCCAGCATGGCAGGCCAGGGTATCTAAACCCCAGACCCCGTGCCTGCTTATAGGTGCTTTAATCCCCTAAGCTATTTGGCTGGCCCTGAGTTCAGGCTTTTGGCTTCCACAAAATTGATGGAATAAATATAGCTATAATCCACCGAGGTGTGCAATTATGTTATAGTGGGCCTAAGAAACTGATACACGCAGTTCACTATGAAGATTAGCTATTAGAAAGTATACATGATTCTGATAAGGCAATACAAAGTTACTGAGAAGCTACAAACACTTCAACTTTAGGATCCTCACTTATATCAGCTTTTGATGAAAATCAAGCAATATGAATTGTGTTCCAAACTCTACAGCTAAACAGGCTTGTGACTCAAGCTACAACCTTTACTTTCAGGCTCTAAGTTAATTCATCTGCAAAATAAAGCATCACAACAATGTGATCTCTGACTTTTTGCCAGCTCTATAAAGCTCTGGTCCTATTTTACACATTGAATCACATCTATGTCCAGAAAACAGCCTTAGGCAACACTAGAAATGATTTACAGGGAAGCAGAAGGCAAATGGAATGAACAGTGAAAAGCCACAAGGGTGAAATCCTCTCTATAGTGCCAAGAGTTCTCTATGGCCTCTGAATGAACAGCTACCCTGCAGAAAAGCTTTGATGCACAAATGTGCTCTCTTGGGACACAGCCTGCAGGTTCCCTGCTGGCCCACAAAGAAGGTAAAAATGGGAAAAAGAACCATCAAACAGGAAATGCAGAGGACAGAAGCCTCACTTTATTTTCTTCTTGCTTATTGGAGTAAATGTTCAAGTTTCTGTTGTATAAACATGATATAAACCCACAATTTTCAAAGATCCAGTTTCAAAGAAAAACAACAACAACAAAGATCCAGTGATAAAAAAACAATCAAAATCCTGTAAGTGTGGTGTGGCCAAAATTAAGTTCTTCCAATGCTAGTTTCAAAAACCTGCTGGAGATTCTCAGGGTCATGGCCTTAACCATATTGTGCACATAAATGTCTGGCTCTAGGGAGACTATATGATATTTACAAATGTGGGTCTGGTTTATTTCACTTATGAGTATATTTTGAAGTGACATCCACTTATACCTGAAGGCTTTCTGTTTATCATTCTTTATAGCTCAGTAATACTCCATTGTATAAAAATCTCTGACAAAACTAAACAGAAAAGGTGGACATAATTCACTTGTGAGTATATTTTGAAGTGACATCCACTTATACCTGAAGGCTTTCTGTTTATCATTCTTTATAGCTCAGTAATACTCCATTGTATAAAAATCTCTGACAAAACTAAACAGAAAAGGTGGACATAAATGAAGGAAGATCTTGTTTCCATATATACAGAAACTTAGGATAGATATACAGCTACTTTCTCTTAATTCAATGAGAAGAAATATTTGGGCAGGATATCATGTCTGCATCTTGTACTATGAAGACAACAATATACAATGTATTAATTATTTTTTGCAATGTGTTAATTGTTGAAACTTCCCTACTACCTGTTTTGAAACTGTCTCATTCCTATTTGTTTCTCAATAAAATTAATTAAAAAAATCAAATTCTTTACAAAAAAGGAAGATGTACTGTAAATAGTGAATTGCATGCAGTATTCTGAACATCAGACTTCATTCTGAGACTTTTCATTTTGCAGCGTCCCCAGTCCTGACTGCTGAGAGAAGCAAACGCAAAGGTGCTCCTGTCACCATGACAGGAAGCCATCAGAGGCAGCAGAGTGGTTTCCCAGAACCTCAGTTTCCTTGTTGCCTGTGAAATGTGTCACTTTTTCCTTTTGAAGAATCTGAGAATCCCGCATTAAGTTGGTAAGAATTGTGATAGAGTAGAAAGTGAAACAGTGCACACTGAGGCTGTCGCTTAAAGTCAGCTTAACCTTGGATCTGTGGTGTCATGCTGAGGAGCTCGTGCACCCGAGTGCACCTGTCACACAGATAGAAAGTGACTGTGCCTCTGGTTATTTTCTCAAAACAGAATTACACAGAACTTTCATCAACACAACCTTCTCTGAACTTGTGACATAAAGATTATTTGGATCTTGATAAATTTGTTCTCGACAACCTGGTCTAATTAAAATACTTGGAGACAGAACCAACCAAATCACTGATTGACTGGTTTGGGATTAAATGAAAAAATATTTGTATTGCCTTTGGTAATAATCTCTTTAAAATTTTCTACATAGGTATCCTGCTTCCATAAGTAACACTTAGGGGATGAAGGTTATCATTCTTTGATGAATGAAATATTGAAATGCTTTAGAGTCATCATGACAAAGATTTATATTCATTATATTATCTCTCCTATTTTTTTGGTTGAACCGGGGATTGAACTCAGGCCCTTGCACTTGCCAGGAAAGTGCTTGTTCTACTGAGCCATCTCCCCTGCTCCTTAATTGGTTTTCTTTCTTTGTGTGTGTGTGTGTGTGTGTGTATTATCTCAAAGATGGAAAAACAAACCAGACTTGGACTTCTTTAAGAATATACAGATTCTTAAGATTACAGAGGTTCTGGGCCTGGCAAGACAGCTCAGTGGACTAAAGCGCCTGCTTGTGCAAGCTCAGGCACGTGCAGCGACCACATTTGGACTCCCAGGCACCATGTGCTGCAATATCCTTGTCCCAGAGTGGGCTGAGAAGGCTAAAAAAAGGAAGAATACAGAGGCTCCTTGACTTTTGATGAGGTTGTGCCCCATCAACACATTGTACACTGAAACTATTACAGATGAAAATCCATTTAAAATTCCTGAATTATGAATATTATAGCTTAGCCTAAGCTAACTTAAAGGTATAAAGAGCACTCACACTAGCCTGTATTTGGATAAATCAGCATGAAGTTTACTTTATAATAAAATACTAAAACTTCATGTAGGTTATCATGTATCTATATCCAAAAATATATTGGCAACAGAGCACAGTGTAGAGTTTGGGTTTTTTGCCCTCAAGATGCCAGTGCTGACAGGGAGCTCCACATTGCCTCTGTCCGCCTGGGCAGAGCGCACAGCGCAGCCTATCAGGAGCCTGGAACGCAACCAAACTTCAACACTACAGGTGCAGTTCCTGCAAGTGCAGTCTGACCACATGTTTCTCACATATTATTATAAAATTGAAAAATAGTTGCTTGTTTCATCATATATTGGGAACCATCTGGGTTTTTATGAAGTCACTAGTAAATGCTGATCTGTAGTGTTACTCCTTTTAAAATCTATTCTTCTTTCTCACAAAAAGGACTCTAATAAATTTTAGTGTCAAATGATTGTATTGTACAATATTGGCACCCTCCTTACAGGACCTGGACATTTTAGTCCCTTTGTCTTTTTCTTTGTCCCCATTGTGTTATTTATTTCCAATCTCTACTATCACAATCAGAACCCCACTGACATGCCAGTCCACCTCCAGGACAGATCTTACTCCTGAGCCTAACCTACCTTCTGTTTTTTCAATCTAGTGTTCATCCCCACCTTGAGAGAGCCTCTGAATCTCCCTCCCTCCCTCCCTCCCTTCCTCCCTCCCTCCCTCCTTCCCTCCCTCCCTCCCTCTCATGGTAATGCTCAACACCTTTCAATGGCTTCTCAATCCCCTCACATTAAAACGGAATCATAGAAGACAATAGATGCCTGTCTTAAGTTATTTTTGACATCTACAAGTTAAAGTGAAGAGAGGTTTATTTTGGCTGATGTTTGTAGTTCATCCTCTGCTGGCCCTTCAGCAGAAAAAGGATGGCAGAGGGACAGGTCATAGAAAAAGCTGCTCACATCCTGCCAGCGAGGAAAGAGAACATAAGAGGAGCAGTTAGGGAGAAAGCCACACCCTTCCAGGTCACAGTCCTCCGGGCACCACCTGCAACCAGCCCCACCTTCGAGCACCACCCTTAGCCACTGAACTCACCTGTGGGTGAATCAACAGACAAGTACAACACTCCACCATCCAGTCACCTTCTGAAATAAAGCACCACCTCTGAACACATGCAGCTTTGGAGGCATATGCGAATCTAAACTATAATGCAACCCTAGCTGGGTTGTCCTCCCAAGAGGTCTTGGCCTTGCATCTTATCATTATCCTCTTTATCAACACGAGCATCTTTCACTGTCCAAGATAGTAATACCTCAAGGTCACTGTGTCCACTATGCTCCGAACCTACCTCACTCTTCTCACAAACATATGGATCCTTTTCTGACCTCCTAGCATTGTCCGCTGAAATATCACATTTGCAGCGAGACTTTTCATGCCTGCCTTACTCTAGTCTGTCCCAATACCTCCCACCTCCTATGTAAAATTTCCTGATATTTTTGTGTTTCATTTCCATATAAAAACATGTCCTCCTTTAAATTTCTATGTGTTTTGTTTGTTTCCTACATCTTCTCCTAACAATACATACGCTTTAGGACCCCCAAGTTTCTTTTATTTACTAGACTGCTTGCTACTGTACTAGTGTCTAGAATGAAATAGGCACTCTAGAAGTGGTGAATTAGTATACTTTCAGCCATAGAGCATGCATCCTGTCTAGAGGATGATGATAATGATTAATAAAAATATGATCACTTTAATGAAGTGTGACTTCCAAGGGGAGAAATGAACGTAATAAACGCATGGAATGAATCACGACAAAACAGCAATCACATTGGGGAAAGCAACACTGAAAAAATATGATTTTTTTGAAGGAGAGAGGGCACAACTTTGACAAAGTGGACCTATTTAGGAAAAACTAAAAAGAGATGAAAATGAAAGTGGGATGTATATTTTTGGTTGAAGAAAAAGACCTCACCATCATTTAATCAACAGCGATTTTATGTGACATATAATCCCCTAAAGAAACCCACTCAATGATAAAAGAAATGGAAAAAGGGGGGTGTGAGGTAAGAAAGGAAGAGGCACTAAAAAAGGAAGTGATTAAAGCAGCAAGACGGAGACACAGAACCAGTTAGCTTTAATTGGATAGGGAAACACTGCAACTCCCTGTGAAAGACAGGTCAAAAAATAAATCATAAGGTATAATAGGGTTTTAAAAAGCTTTTGGATTTATTTTTACAGTTTGAAAAGATTTAAATATGACTTTTACCAAAGTGTATATATTAGTCACAAAAGTCTCATTAATATAAAAAAAATTAACCTCTATTCTGAAAACTACGATATGATGATTTTTTTTTTCATACAACCTCATCACAATCTAGTGAAGGTAACCAGGGAGCTGTGCCATTTCAGGTTCAGGATCTTCCTTCTAATGACTTTTCAGTGTTCTAGACATTGCAGTTCTCTCATTAGATACTCTACATTTAGCCAGGAGAGAGAGAGGGAGACAGAGAGAGAGAGAGAGAGAGAGAGAGAGAGAGAGAGAGAGAGAGAGAGAGAGAGAGAGAGAGACAGAGACAGAGACAGAGACAGAGACAGAGACAGAGAGAGACAGACAGAGAGAGAGAGACAGAGAGAGAGAGAGACAGAGACAGAGAGAGACAGAGAGACAGAGACAGACAGAGAGAGAGAGAGACAGACAGAGAGAGAGACAGAGAGACAGAGAGAAATTGCAGACAGTCCTGCAGGTGGAGGCCTAAAAGCTGTTAGCCAGAACTCAGTCCTGTCACCATACATAACTGAAACAGAGGCTGTGAATAATAACTCAGCTCTGCACTCAAGAAGACTCTACCCACTTATGAGCAACTGTGAAGGATATCAGACAAAAATTTTAATCAGTCTACCAAGTATCAAATTAACCTGTCATAATTTCAAAAATGGTGATAAAAGACATGAGATTTCTGGAACAGAAACAAAGGATAGATAAAATGGCAAGAGGATTAGCCTAATTTATTTCATTTATTTTATTGCCAGATCTTGGCAGGATAATAGGAAGATGTTACCTGCAGAGGATTGTGCTAGAGGGAAGGAAGCATAACATCAGGGACCCTAAATCTTCCAAGACAGACAGTAAGCATGTCTAGCCACTGACAGAGGAATGCTGTCTCCAGTGTCTGTTACTAAGTTTTATGTGTACATCACTGAAAAAGGAATTCATGACTCACATACCAAAGGGGCAAAACTCAAGAGACTCACAGAGAATTTGTCCTCAAACTGCCATAGACAATTAAAACAATTCTCAAACAAATTATTTAAGGTAGCCTGAGTACACCATGCCCAGCGAGCTGTTAATACAGAATATCTGGACCTGGACCCTAAAACTCCTAATACTAGATTGCTATCCATATTCCTCCATACTCAGAGAAGCTGTGCTCCACATAACTATTTGTTAATGAAGAAAGATAGGGGTAATTGCAAAATTAAGGTATTCAAAAATTGCACTGTCCACAGCAGAGACATATTTTGAAAGGAGAAAAAAAAATCACATTATAGATAACTAGTACTATGTTTTATATATTATTTTGTGTTACGTGGCTGAATATAATTATATGCAAATTAGCTCTACACCAAATATGCTATATTAATGTCCAGGACTTCAAATGATAAAGCAGACTAATCCTTAGAGCAAGCTCAAGTATTATAAAACATCACCTAAGAAAAATACATTATCCGTGTGGTAAGGTGCTAAGGACACTCAAGGAGAAGGGCATTTTTCCAGATATTCTAAAAGACACAGACTAATTTTTTACAAAGAAACAAAATCTTTTATTGTATCTTAACATACCACAGAAAATACTTGAACAAAAAGGAAAACACAACATATATTTCTATTTTATACATTTATATTTATATAAATATAAAATATATTTATAGTTACATCTTATAGTTATTTTCCTTCACATTTATTTAGTTCAACCAATATGTACTGAGTATCAAATTAAGCATGTCAGCCTGTGCACTAAAGCTAATACAGTACTGACTTGCAGAGATCCTAGTCTTCCTGAAGGATACATGTATAAATCATTACAGTGCCCTGTAATGTAATACGGACAGAGCCATGAAACCAGAGCTGCTGCATGATATGAACAGTGAACCATCGGGCAATGCAGAAAAACACAAACCCTGACTCGTCACAGGAACCTTTGACCAACTTATGGACGTTCTCACAGGAATAACCCTGCATCTGAGTCATGAGACAAAAATTGCAGCATTTCAAAAGGCCAGTGTGGGAAATATATTAAAAAAAGACTGAACTATCTATCCAGAGACCAAAGACATGAAGGGGCATCGTCCAAGGGGACAAAGGCAGCACCTGAAGCCGGAGCTTACAAAGGTGGCTCTGTGATAAGGGCCTGTGACAGGAGTAGATTTTGATGGCCTGAATGGCAAGAGGCAGGCCCATCAAACAGATGGGAATGAGGGATCTGGACACGTTTGCCCCTGGTACCACTCAAAGCAATTTGAAGCCTAAACTGAACCAAATCAAGGTCCACTCTGATTATTGCTACCTATTGCAACTTTTAATTATTTGCTTATTTGTATTTTGTCAACTATTTGGTAAATGCCTACTTCATGTAATGTATGTGGAGGGCTTCTCTTTATGGAGTTGTATGAATTTAATCTCTACTTTTGAAAATTGAAATCATTATCATTATATTTTGTTGTTAATGCCTCAAGCTACAAGTTCCTTCTAGAATAGGCATAAATCACAAAAATACAGCATAACACAAAGTTCTCCCTATTTACGCCTGCCCAGAATTGATTTCTGAAATGCAAATATAATCACATTGTATCTATTTTTATAATTGAAAATACGGAAAATATGACATTTTCCAACCACACACAGGTTATTTAATCTCATAGGAAAAGATTTTTATTTGTTCTCATTTTTCTAAGTCAGCTCATGTTTCCTACATCGAGGATGTGCTCCATAAATTCCTTCCTTTCCAAAGTTATGTAAATGAAATTTACAGAAGTGATTGTTACCTATGGAATTACCTTGTGTGTATGTGCAAGTGTGAGCAGATAGACCGTGTCCATAATAACTAATATTCAATATAATTGAAATTTATAAAAAGGAAGTCTCAGATTAAAGCACCTGCTTAGGCAAACACAGGGACCGGGGTTTGATCCCTGGCATGCAGTGCCAGCCCCTTCCTTCCCCAGGCCATGCTGAGATCGAGATGGAGACTGAGTGTAGTGGTGCATGCCTATAATCCCAGAGCACGGGAGGCTGTAAACAGGAGGATCACTATGGTCCAATCTGTGTAGTGAGACCCTGTAGACTCTGTACGAAATACAATAAATAAATGAATAAATAAATAATAAATAAAATAGGAAGTCTTCAAAACTTTGTGAGTCTACTTCACATTGATATAAATTTTTATTTAACAGGATTTAATATGAAGGAAAATATAGAAAATATAGTTTGACAATATAGAAAATGCTATTATCTGCAGGCACTGTACATTGATATAATAGCTTCTCCAAAATCATTAACACACAGTACATCGTGATTAGGAAGCATTAATGTACGATTGATTTTTCTGAGTTTTCATCTTTGAAAAGAAAACACTAATCTCCAAATTTTAAATAACATATAAACAAATGGTGTAATATAGATTCCACTAAAAGTTATTTCTATCATTTGCCCCTTAAGCTACAACTATGAATTATTTGCAATTTATGTAAACAACATTCTCAAAAGGTAAAAATCTGGCTTTTACTCTCTGAAGCTTCATTATAAGTAAGGCATCTCTTCAGAGTACAGTCTATAGTGAAACTCACAAGACTCATCTCTGAAAGAAAAAATAATAGTATCACAGATCAAAGGAAATGCTAAATTTGTGTAATGAAGGGAAGAGAAGTCGATTTGAATGGCAGGGAAGTTTGTAGCAATAACACAGGGTGACTATCTGCAGGAAAGCAGCAGGTCCCTGGGCTGCTCCAGAAGGCTTATGAAGGACCGAGAGGTGGGCACAGAGGCACCATGTTCTACGACTTCCTAAATGGCTCTTAGGCTCAAAAGAGTAGCAGCTCAAAAGAATAACAAGGCCCCAGGAGACTTGCTGATTCAGTAATGATGCCCATGTTTGTTTGATCAGAGATTAACAAAACCCTCCAAACACTACATGTATATTCCAGTCTAATTTTTAGGTACTGCCCACTCCCTGAAGATCGCATTTAACTAGGGAAAGACTAAATTACTCATAGAACCTTGGCCTGCTTAGATAAAACATGCGGAAGAAGCTTCCTCACTAACCAAGAGTCAGAGCAAAGGAATTTGAGGTGATTAACCAGAAGACGATTTGTCTGTCTCAACTAAGAAGTAGACCTACATTTCAAAAAGCTGGAGAACTATGTTAATTTTAATTTAAAGGGTTTCAACTAGGAAGAGAAAGTAGGAGGAACTCTTGAAGACATAGGGGTAGGTAAAAAGTTCATGAACAAACATATATTCACACGGGAAACACTTGAAAGAATCAACAACTGGGATCAACTCTTCTTGAGGAGCTTCTGCACATCAAAAGAAATTGTCAACAGAGTGAAAAGACAACCCACAAATTTTGAAAAAATCCTAATGAATAAGCAATAAAACAAAGGTCTTCTGTCTAGAATATATAAAGAACTAAGATATAACAGGGCCCTCAAATTTAAAGACCCAATTCAGAAATGGGCATTTGAAATGAATACACACTTCTCAGAGGATGAAATTAAAGAAGTGAATAAATACATGGAAAAATGCTCCATATTGCTAGCCATCCATGAAATGCAAATAAAAACAACACTGAGATACCATCTCACTCCAGAAAGAATGGCTATCATAAGGAAATCAACCAACAGCAAATGTTGGAGAGGTTGTGGAGAAAAGGGAACACTTCTCCACTGCTGGTGGGAATGTAGACTGGTACAACCATTGTGGAGGTCAGTGTGGAGACTCGTCAAAAGAGTAGGACTGGAAATCCCTTTCAAGCTGGCTATCCCCCTACTGGGAATTTTCCCAGAGGAACTGAAAACATTATATCATAGTGATATATATGTACCTATGTTTATAGCAGCACAATGTGTGATAGAAAAATCTTGGAAACAACCAAGATGTCCATCACATGAAGAATGGTTGAAAAAGATGTGGTATTTCTATATAATGGAGTATTACTCGGCTATTAAGAATGATAAACTTGAAGCATTTATATTGAAGTGGATGCCACTTGAACATATACTCATAAGTGAAATAAACCAGACACACATGTGTAAATATTGTATAGTCTCTCTAGTATAACAAGTGAAAAGAAGAAATACAAATACAAATGTACAACAACTAAAAATAATTGAGTCAGATAGGGCAAAGTGAATGGCATATGCTTCAGGGTACTAATCAGCTTTTCTTCTGGATGGTTAACAGTCTAAGTTCACAGATCAAAATTGGAGAACTAGAAGAGCCACAAGGCCAGCCAACATTTTGGCCCTAACCTTTCAAGGTCAGTGAAGACTCAGGACATAGGAGAACCTGTACTGCAACATCATGAAACTCAGTTGAGCTCCAAATTTTCTGAACAAGGAGAATATGGAGCCACAGAGGAAAGATACTGAAGTTCTATAGTGTGCCTAGGGAGAGTCATATGGAGAGAAAACTTTCTCTCAGGCTCTCACAGAGAGCAAACTGGTCAAGCATTGGCCGCAACTCATCCACATGGATGACACAGACAAAGGATCTAAAGAATAAGGTACAGAATTACAAGATAACTCCTGAGGGGACTTTACTGACCTCATCAGAAACAAAACCTACATGTTTTGGTATATGGGTCTTACTCTGTCTAGGTCTTAACCATTCAGCAGAAAAGTATAAAAATGAGGTATACATCACGGGGCCATAATAGTAAGTTGAGCTGTAAATGGCTATGGTCGACAATTTCTTCAGATAACTCACTATTATGGAATGCTGGACTGTGTTGGATTGTGTCGTCGAGTGCAGGCACCTAATGACAATGGAGTGCCCATCTTTGACAAGTGTAGACAAAGGAAGGGGTATAGAAAGGAAGAATCATGATGTGTGGGTATAGACAGTACAGTTGGGATAGCTACACCGTGCTTCTACATAATTCTATGAGAGGCAAGATTTGCACTAATGGTCGTTGGACAGGGTATTACGTCAGCTTCTAGTACTATGGACAACCACTAAGAAAATAACAAGGTAGAAAGTATTAATTATTGACTCTTTGATATAATTCAGGTATAAAAAATGAGATACGTAAAGAGCTACACTCTCTTAATTTACTGGTAAGAGACATATGCTATAATAATGTCTGTAAGTATAATATCATGTATGCATCTTGTACGATACCAAAACATTATGAAAACAGTTTGCAATGTATTAATTTATTGAATCCGTCCTGTTAAGGTGTCTTAAAACTGTCTCACTGACTTTTGTACTTCAATAAAATAAAAAATTAATTAATTAATTAATTAAAAAAAGAAAATAATAGCTATGTCATTAGAAACAAAATCTAAGAAAAAGGAACAAAATGCCAGGAATTCAAAAATGGTTATTACATTGCACATTGTTGTCTTCAAGGTAGTTGCTCAAATTACCAGATATAAGCATACAAAATTTGTCAAAATAAAATTTTAGGCATTAACTGCTCCCTTCAGAAACCAATAAAAATTAGAAGTACAATCAAAACAAAAGGGAACAACTGGGATTTTGGATTCACTCCAAAGTAAACCAAGGAATTTGGAGCTCACAGAACTGTTCTGTGCACTGATTATTCTACAACTAAATGCATGTATTAATACTCATAAAACTAGCAAGGCTGAAGCACAGAGATCACAAATTCAAGACCAGCCTGAGCAATTGTCTCAAATAAAAACTCAGAGATGTGCTAGGAATGTGGCCCAGAGACAAAACCCCAAGTTCAATCCTCAAAATCTAGAAAAAAAGAAGAACAGAGGAAGACAATAGACCAAATTAGAAAATTTTACTGTACATAAGCTAAAATTTAATTTTGTAAAAAACAAATGGAGAAGCAGAATACTGGAGGAAAGCCATGTACTATGTGACCAAGACACCTTGCTCAACTCACAGTTGATTGCTACAGGTTTCAAGAATCAAAGCACACCATTGGAAATTTGGTGTTTCTATTTTCTTTCTTTTTTTCTTTCTTTTTTTTGTATTTTAGGGAAGGGTCTGCAGGGTGTTCAGGATCTCACTTCTAGATCGAACTCATTGTGATTCTCCTTTTTACAGCCTCCTAAGGGCTGGGATTACAGGCTTGTGCTACCATGCCCAGTGTCAATCACCCTATCAGCGCTCGAAGGGGGCAGGGCCAGCATGGCAGTCCTGGGAATCAAACTCCTGGCCCCGGCACCTGCTTGCAGGTACTTTAATCTGCTGAACTATTTGGCCAGCCCTAGTTTTGCTATTAAGTAATCATCACAGTCTTATTCTTGTCAACATTAAAAAGTCTTATAGAATCCAAAGAACTCTAATCCTACCATACCCCTTACTTAGTTCTAGAAATTAAATGGCAATGTGCTCACTCTCTACTGCTATTACCAACACACACACACACACTGAGCAACCTTTGTGGCTAGCCTCTAGCATCTTCTGTGAATCTTATTTGCATCATCAATGAAAGTCTAAAGTCTGCTTCCACTGCCTTGCTCAGGGAGTTTTGTCTGGTACTGTACACACAAAATCAAAAACCTTACTCGAGGCTAAATTTATACATTATTTTTAATTGTCTCTGTACTGGAGACAGACTATATCATGAAAAAGAAAGTAAAAATCATCCCTCCCTTTTTGAAGTTCTCATGTAGTCCAGAGGGTAGGGTGAAGATCAGGCTTATGCTCTCCCATCAGACATGTTGTCCTCACCTCTCCCTGCCTTTCATCCTGAAGCTAAGTACACAGAAGTTTTAAGCATGTATCTGTTCAGAGAACTCAATGACCGGGTCATCACCCAGCACCCAGACACGTCAGTCACCATTCCCTACTACCACTGCACTCCAGCTCAATTGGGAGTTAATCAACCAAGGCTTTTAAGAGGAAATGGACTTTGTACTAAATTCCAAGGAACCAGAAAATAATAAATAGGAAAGGAGAGGAGTTTAACTGCTCCAGACCTTGGAAGTGTCTTCCCTAGAAGCCATTCTTCCCTAAAAGCTTTTGACAGGTAAAATGTAGTACAATTTGCTCAACTGAGTTGCTAATATCATGAGTAGATTCTCACATATGCATTTCTAAGATACTTTATGTTTTCTGCCAACCCAAAAGAAACTTTATTAAAGGGTTTTCGAACAGGATCAAGAAATCGATGACCCATAGAAATATGGTTCAGATTTTTTCACATATATGGCCAAAGAAATGCACCATATATCATTTACGAATCTCATTATTAAAACTTTTTAGGCTGTCAAAGCCTTAAAAGCCTTGTTTTCCCTATAGCACATAGATGCATTTTCATTCACCTTTTTTAATGAAGGTCTCTATTGGAATAAAAAAAGATTGAGTGGCAATCCTAAAAAGAAATAGTAAACATGTTTCTTTTCCATATGACTTATCTTAAAGTTCTCATTATACATTCCATTAAAACTTCTGTGTAAGTTATAGTTACAGAGGAGATAAGCATGTAAGTTGCCTTTTGTTGGACAATAAGAAGTTCAAAGCAAGCAAAAGCCTTCCCCATTGCTATATTTATTGATGAAAGCCCACAGATAGGTTAAGTCCTCACTGTACTAAGTTCCTTATCCTGACTAAGTACCTGTGGTGGGAATATAGGCCACATCTGAGGTAGTTAGTAGGACTCTACTGGGGATGATAGACTAGTTTGATATAATAATATTCATTTTGCCAACATAATGTCTTTATTTTCCCACAGGAAAATAAAAAAAAATTATCAACTTCAGCCATTTTCACCACACATAGATTATGTGACCAAGTCTCAAAATCTAAGGATCAGCAGGATTCAAACCATATGTGCAAAGGGCTGGAGATGGAAGAGTACAAGAAATGAAGCAAGTAGCTGGAGGAACAAGGGCTCAGACCTCCTACAGAGCAGCAGCTCTCGGCTCCCACTCACTTGTTGCCATGAGCCTTACAGTATGATGCATCCACTGCAGTTTAAGAGAAGTTAAGAAGGTAAATATACTGGAATATGCAAAGTTTAAGTATTAACTAAAAGAATTTGAAACCATGAACCAAGCATATTATGTTTCCAGTGCAAACACATTCAAAGGAGTGCCCATTGGACATACCCTTTCCATATTGATTGACCTTATGTCCAAGTGTCATATTTATATTAATTAGCAATCAAATTATGCAAAATACATATTAGTTTTGGCATGAATATTCATTTCTGATGAAATTAGCAAATCTGTAGACTCTGAGTAAGGTAGACTGCCTTTCAAGGGGGGGTGACCTTATTCAATTAGCTGAGTGTCTTAAGAAGAAAAGGTTGAGGGGCTGGAGAGATAGCTCAGTGGTCTAGCCACCTGTCTGGCAAGTGCAAGGACCTAAGCTCAGTCCCTAGTACTGCATGCTGTGCTGGGCCCATATTGAGCCAGCCACCAAAACTGGGCATGGAGACACACACCTGTACTCCCAGCACTGGGGAAGCTGAGATACTAGGGTTACTACAAGTCTGAGCTGTATAGTAAGATCCTGTACCAAATAAATAAAATTTTAAAATTTAATTTTTTTAAAGAGGAAGAGGCTGATATTCTCTAAGTCAGAAGAATTCCTGCCAGCCAATGGCCTTTATTCCCAAATTCCAACATCAATTCTACCTGGACTACTGTGTAGATTCTGCACTTGCCAATCTTCCCAATCTTATGAGGCAATTTCTGAGAACAATTTCAGATATTAATGATGATGATAATGGTGATGATGGTGTGTGATAAAAGTAGTCCATGAATACATGATAGATAGGTGGATAGATAGATAGGATAGACAGAGAGAGATAAAATAGAGAGATCTAATGGTTCAGGAGAATACTGTCCTGCTACACCAGGCTTGCCAACACTACCCCTGTTATGTCTATTTTCCAAGATAAACTAAATAGTTTCCTTTGGCCATTCTGTCTCCCCACCATGGCAATGGCATCCTAGGCTACATAGAGTCAAGACGAGCGGGTGGGTGGCTCTGACTGACACATTTACTCAACCTTCCTTTGTTCTTTGATGGGCAATTGGTTTCAAACCAGGGTTTTGGAAATACCAGCTCTATTCCATTGTCTCTATTGTCCCGTGTCCTCTCAAAACTAAGTTCGGATATACTCAAATTGTTTATTTTCTTTTGAACTCCAAATCTACATGTTTTGAAATAGTCTGCTGCTTCACATTACTGTATTTCTTGTGCCTATGTTCACTCTTCCATCACAGGATGCTTGATGCCTATTTTGTGAGCCACTTCCACCTTCTCCTCACAATCTGCCTTGCTATTTCTTTCTTAGTGTATGGCATGCCTCTTCCCTGGTGGAGCTCCTTTTGAATAGAAATAGCACAGGAAAGAGTATAATATTCTACATTTTACTAAGAAAACTATAATGTATTATACATCTTTATTTATTCCAATATCAATTAATAACCACCGTTAGTACACATATTCAGTATTCATGATAAGTTGAAAATTATATATATATAATATACTTATATTATATTTTATATATTATATATAGCTTATAAAAGTAAATACATTGCCATGCCAGCCATGCCCCCATGGGGTGCTGACATGGCAATTGAGACTGGGTGTGGTGGGACACACCTGTAATCCCAGCACTTAGGAGGCTGTAAACAGGAGAATCACTACTAGTCTGATCTAGTAGTGAGACCCTAAACACCTTGTAGACCCTTCCCTAAAATACAGAAAAAAATATAAATAAATAAAACTAAATTATCTATATCTATATTTATATCTATATCTATAATTAATTTTCTTCCTTAATATATCTTCCCTTAATCCTCAGGATATCCTTAAGGGGCATTATCATTGTTCCAATTTGCATATGCAAACAGCAAGCCACAGAAAGCATCAAAAATTTACTCAGATGAATGGATAAAGAAAATTTGTTATTCACACACAATGGAGTACTACTTTGCCATAAAGAAAGATAAACTTGAGTCATTTCTAGGGAAATGGATGCCTTTTGCAACCACAATGTTAAGTGAAATAAATCAGGCGCAGAAACTTAAATACTGCCTAGTTTCTCTCACAGAAGAAAATCAAATTATGAATAAAAAGAAAATTAAATTAGATAATAGAAAAGAAGTAGAGCTTTGAAAATGGCTAGGGGATCAGGAGATAGAGGGAAGTGGAGAGACGGGGGAGAAGGAGATGAGAACGGAAGGGAGATGTGTAATGGCCGTGCAGACCTCCACACAGGAAGTATAAACATCATGTGCAGCAAACATGGACTAATAAATAAATAAAACTTGGGAAACTAGGTAATTGTCCTCAATTCCAGAGGCATGGTCTTAATGACTATGTCTTTACAGAAATATAGTGACTTACATAACCAGCAATCTCAAATTCTGCCATTTTAAAATACTGATCATTTGATTCTCACTTGTAGCACTGCCCGGGTCATGAAGAAAATTTGGTTCCATGTAATCACTCGCGGTGTTGTCTACCTGTTCTGCCATCCACACTGCTTCTGTAGGTCCCCTAATCTGTCAAGTAGCAAAGGGGAACAAGAAGCCTGGAGATTCCTGTGTAACAGCACTACTTAGGTATCATTTGTGTGGGATTCTACTGGCCAGAACACTGTAGTGTTCTTTCACACATAAGTGAAAGGAAAGCTGGGAAGGCGAACCTCATTTTCTGGAAGTGGAAGAAGCAGGGCCTAGTGAACCTACGCGTGTCCCCAGCCATCCTGCACTATCCCTCAAAGGTGCAGCACGCTGTCCTGTTCTGAGGTCACAGAGCACATAAATATATCTCCTAGTGGCTGAGCTTCAGATACTTCAGAATTTAGGATCCCAAGAGAAGATGGGTAGCACATTCTTCCTAGATTTCCTACCCGTCACTCAGGTCTAATATTTTCTAATCACTAGGGTTGAGGAATAAGCAGAAAGTAGCTAGGACTGTAGTTTCGATGCTGCAACAGAAAACTAACCTTGAGAAAAACTGGATGCCTGGAAATTTCAGTGCACAAATAGCAAAACAAAAACCAAGCGGCGTGGTGGAATACACGTGCACTCCCAGCACCCTGGAGGCTGAAGGAAGGGGTGGCAAGTTCTACCCTAGCCTGAGCAACTTAGAGTTATTAAGAATATGCTTCAAAATTAAAAAAATAATAATTAATCGGGAGATGTAGCTTTAATGTAAAGACCCTAGGTTCCATACTCTGCTCAAAGAAAAAGACAGAGACAGAGATATAGGCAGAGAGAGAGACAAATAGAAACAGAGACAGAGACACAATGACAGAGACAGACAGAGAGAGAGACAGGGAGAGAAAGTAAGTAAGCAGAAGGCAGGAAGAAAGAATATTTGAAGAACAAATGTTCATATCTTATGATATGAAGAATGTCTCAAAAGTAAAGCAGTTTATTAAGATTAGAAACTACCAGTCAGGGGCCGGCCAAATAACTCAGCAGATTAAAGCACCTGCAAGCAGGCGCAAGAGCCAAGGGTTGGATCCCTGAGCCTGCTGTGCCTACTTAACCCCCAGGGACACTGAGATGTGTCTGGGCATGGTGGCGCACGCCTATAATCCCAACTTTTGGGAGGCTGTAAACAGGAGAATCACTCTGAGTCCAATCTAGCAGTGAGACCCTGAGCACCCTGTAAACCCTTCCTTAAAATACAGAAGAATAAGAAAAAAAAGGGGGAAAAAATACCAGTCAGTACAATACAATGATCCCAAGCTCATTCTTTACTAATTTGTATTTATTTTTAGATGACTATAGGTAAAGAAGAATCTCTATGTCCCAGACAAAAATTAAATGATTTCTATAGAATTGGAAGCAATTGCTCGAGATTATAAGCCTGAGAAAAAGAAGGCCTCCTGATATTAATGGAAAGCAAACTTCCATATATACTTTTAATAAAATCATGTCCTTGGTAACTGTATTTAAAAATCTGCCCTTATCATTTGTTCAAAAGGTCAAAAACTAGAATTTTTACAGGGTGCTCTATTATGAAATAAATTCTATGATTTATTAAACATATCTCATAGGCTTAAATAATTTGGGGTTTTATTCTTTTTTGTATTTTATGATTGCCTGTCTTCCTATGAATTTCTTCTTTCTAATCACAGACTTTGTTACTTAATAAACTGAAGGGAACAGATTTTATCTATCTTTAGTCTGTTGATAATAGAAAAGAAACAGACATTTCTAGAGAGACATTCTGCATCCACTTTCCTAATAGAAGGAAAGATTTTTGTCTTCCAAATCAAGTTTTCTCTATATAATTATAGGGCAAAACGCATAAAGAAAGCTTCCAATTCTCTTCCTCAATGAATTACTCTATTTCAAGTTTTACATACATTGAATGGATTATTCCATTTAACATTGTTGTAACAAGTTTCCCGAGGTAGAGTAATAAATAAATAAAAAGGTTTTATTTAAATCACAGATCTGGAAATTCAAGGGAAATGGGCAGAATTCTCAGACCTGGTGCCACTGTCACAGAGGCTGGCATCATAATGGTTGGGCATGGGTGGCAGACCAGCTGCCCAGAGGACCTAGAGCCATGGGGGAGACTCAGGGATTTCACAGCCTTTTTTAATAATCCACCCTTGTGAAAACTCACTGGGGTCCTGTGAAATTATTTCAATCCCTTTCAAAGAAAACACTCTCAATGGGCCACTTACCTTGTACTAAGTCCCACCTTGTAAAACTACCACCACCTTCTCAGACTACTACAGAAGAAGAACCAAGCTTTCAATTCATAAGTTTTTATGAGCCAAACTAAATTTAAACCACTGCACCAACTCCTGCTCCTGACTTGCCTGTATGCAAGGGGAGAGATCTGGGGGATCCAATGTGACACTAGGAAGCCAGAACACCAAGGGATATTTTGATAAGTCTCTGTGTGGTAAGCAGACTTCACGCAGTGTGTCCCGGGGGTAGGGAGGGAAAATTGATCTCACACCATGCTCTCAGTGAATACAGTCCAGTTATCTCTGATTTCCTCTAGCTGTAATTCTTTTTTAATTCATTGATTTTTACTGATACCTTTTAGATATACATAATAATCACATTCATCATAGAGAATTTGTACCTGTACATATGCCTTGATTCTTTTTTTTTAACATTTCCCTTCTCTCCCTCCACTCCTCTTCCACTGCTTATTTACAAACACTTTGCTTTAATTTTTTTCCTGATTTTCTTTTCCTTTTTTTTCTTCCCCCTTCCTCCTCCCCAGTTTCCCTTCCCATTTCAACACTTCCTTCATACTTCAATTTTTTTTAAAGAATACAAAATAGTAAATAAAAAAACAAAAAACAAAGTTTCATTAAACAAAGTAAGAAGAATCTAACACACATTTTGATCCTTATTTACACTTTCAGTTTCTCATAGCAGAGAAATAATATGCTATATGTTGTACTCTAAAAATCAAGACAACGGGGACAGAGTCCAAAAAGAAAAGAAGCGCTTTATTTTAGGTGGTACCCACCGGGTGGCCTCCTCTAGCAAAGATAGAGAAGGGCCCCCCCCAGGGTTGGGCAGCAGGGCTTTTATGTCTAAAAACCGCAGGGTGGGAGGGGTATGCAAGCAGTGTCACAGAGGGGGAGGCAAGCGAACTACAGAAGCTAATTGCATTGGTTAATAGGGGTTGACCTTTACATTGATTGGCTCAGTGAGGGGGATTTTTCTGACAGAATAACATATTCCTGTAATGTTTGGGTAACCTTGGGGAGCATCTAGTGGTCGTTAGGGGATAAGAGGGAAACTTGAGCAAGCAGGTTACAGAAGCCAATAGCAATTGTTCCTTTGTCAGGATTGATTGAGGGCCACCTGGGGGTTGCTGAGGCTTTATTTTATTTTATTTTATTTTTTATTTATTTTTTTAATACATTGCAAACTGTTTTCATAACGTTTTGGTATTGTACAAGGTGCATACATGAAATTATATTTACAGGTTTTTTTATAGCTGAATTATATCAAAGATTCAATAATTA
>PVKA01010810.1:48486-63171 GCA_004027165.1 Ctenomys sociabilis
TACAACCCTTCCTTTGTCTACACCTGTCAAAAGTGGGCACTCCATTGACATTCAACTACCTTAGGTGCTTGAACTCGACACCACAATCCAACACAGTCCAGCATTCTGCAACCATAGGGAGTTATTCAAAGAAACTGTCGACCATATCCATTTACAGCTCAGCTTAATATTATGGGCTCACGATGTATACTTCATTTTTTATACCTTTATACTTTTCGGCTGGATGGTTAAGACCTAGGTAGATCAAAACTTATATACCAATACATGAACTTTATATTTCCTATGTGGTCATTGAAGTCTTCTCAGGGTTTATCTTGTAGTTCTGTACATTATTCTGTAGTTTGCTGAGGCTTTAGAGCAACCTTGTGGTTGCCTAGTTGCACGTAACTTTCCCAGAACATTTAGCAACAGGTGAAACAAAGGGCTAAGATGGAGCCAGTCTAGCGTGGGGCTGGGGAGGGGGGTAAATGGGGAGCAGTTATCTAACATTAGGTTCTGGCAGGAACAACAGGAAATGTTTGTTTGAGCTTTAACAGAAAAAGGGGGGCATTGCCACCTGGAAGGGTTGGTTTGGTCTTTACACTATACACACATGTGTGTCTGATTTATTTCACTTAAGAATATGGTCTAAAGATGCATCCTTTTAACTAGAAATGTCTCAAGTTTGTCCTTTATGGTGAAGTAATACTCAACTGTATTAAAAAATCTTTTTATCCATTCATCTATTGGTGGGCATTTGGGTAATTCCCATGGTTTGGCTCTTACAAGAAATACTACTATAAACATGGGTGCACATATTATACAATGTTTTTAATTATTTGCAGAAGATACCAAGAAAGGAAAGAGCTGTGTCAAATGAAGCTTATAATTGGAGGGTTTTTTGAGGAATATCACACTGATTTCCATAGTGGTTGCACCAATCTATACCCCCCCAAACAGTGGGTAAGGATTCCTTTTTCCATGTAGCCCTGCCGGCATTTATTATCAGTTGATTTCTTGAGGGTAGCCATTTTTTCTGGCATGAGGGGTAATCTCAGTGTTGTATTAATTTCCATCTCTTGACTGATCAGTGATTTTTCACGTATCTATTTAACACTTCTACTCTTTCATCTAAAAGGTGTCCATTTTTGGACTCTATCTTTAAATATGGAGGATCTAAAGTTTCTTTATGTGTTCTAGATATTAGTTCTTTGTCTAAGGAACAACAGGGAGAAATTTCTTCCCATTTAGTGAGTTGTCTCTTCATTCTGTTAATGATTTATTTTGCTGTGCAAAAGCTTTTTAATAATATAATAGCCCTATTGTTAACTCTTTGTAATATTTCTCGCACAACTGGGTTTCATTCACTAAATCTGCAGGAAGACAAAATAGAACTTTAAAAAAATTTTTAAGTTTTTTGGCAAAGGTCTCACTATGTAGCTCAGACTTGTAGTAATTCTCCTGGTTCAGCCTCCTTCAGAGCTGGGATTACACACAGACTTGGTAGCCAGCTCTTCACACCTGGGATGGGGCCAGCACACAAAGGGTCTAACCTGAGTTCTTGCACTTGCCTAGGCAGGTGTTTAGACCACTGATCTATCTCCATGGCCTTAGATAGAACTCTAGAAGACAGGTGTAGCTTTAATTCTTTTAACACTTTTTGCCAGCTATCATAATCTAGACTTTTTTTTCATCACCATTAGAATAATAAATCCTAAGGTTAGATGTGAATTAGCAAGAAAAGTCAAGTCGTTTCACACATTAGTGGAATCAAGCCTAACCAATAGTCTTGTCTAAGATGAAGTCTGAATACCATTAGCAATAAACTGGTGGGTGTGGCCTTTTATTGTGTCTTAACAATTGTAATTTTTTATATCACCTGTCATTACATTCTACCTAAAAATGTTATTGATTCTTAAAATGTTTTAGTCATTTACCTATTTATTTAATACAGGGTCTCATTATGCAGCTCAGACTCAGTGTGATCCCCCATCTCAGCCTCCCCGGCATTATGATTACAGGTGTGTGCCACCACGCCCAGTTCCGATGTCCAGAACGGGGCACCCAGCAGGGCATGTGGTACCAGGGATCAAACTCTTATCCTTGTGCTTGCAGGCCCTTAGATCATTGAGCTATCTCCCCAGCCCCAGTGTTATCCATTTTAATAAAATCTCCAAGAACTACTTTTCCAAGCATTATGATACAAGAGAAACAATATGCCAAGAGATGAGCAGAAAAATCATATCCTATAGATGGGAACATCAACCTCCAACTATATTTATTTGTAAAGCTCAGGAAATATCTTAGTTGTATAAAACTACACGTTCAAATTATTTTGCTTATAGTTTTTACGTTTAAATTTGCAAATCCTTATTTGATTCCAGTCAAAATTGGCTATCCTCTACCACAAAACACCAGACAATCCCAAAGAAAGTAGCTCTCATATTGTTTCAGTATGAAATTGATGTCCCAGATTTTTTCCTCCCTTCTGCCTCCTCCTCATGTCACATCAATTCCCCAGTGATAAATGTAAACTGATTTTAATCACCATAAGCAACTGGGCACACACTGCAACACACTTCAAGGAACTCATTATATGAAGCCATAAAATCAAAAAGCTAGGTTGTTCCTCTGAGATCATTTTTCTACTTGACTCCTCTAACAGAAGATGGTGTGAAATGTCAGCCTTCAAAATTAGAGACTAGAAATTTTTTACCCTTTTATGGCAGTTAGGAATATATTTGATAAAAACCATAGCTAAGGAAGTATTTGGGTGCTGGAAGAGAAAGACCAAGACTTATAAGGTCTGAGAAATAATGATAATAAATAGCACATATAATGAATACATCATTTCATGGGAGTTTAGTCATGAAAAAGAAAGTTATAGGCAGGGGTAAGTAGAGATTTTTAGATGCCTTAAAATTGTCTGAAGAAGATGATGGCAAAAAAATGTGGAAATTTATTAATTTCAGAAAATAGTGCTGGCAAATAAGAAACTGAAAAAGAAATTTAACTTTGCAAATCATAAATTTATACCTCACACACACTAAAAAATTGTCTTATCAAATATACAATATCTGCCTCAGCCATCTTGCTAGAAAATATCTCTCATCCTTGGAGATCACTACACTTCCCAAGACCATTATGCAGAGCCCCAACTGCTATACAAATCTTTAGGCCAAACTCTCCCTTGTCATTTTAGAGTTGGGAAGTGAAAATTATTCCCTGCCACTTAGCCTGAATGGAAAGATGCATTGCCTGAGCCAGCATCCAGCAAAGGCCTCGGTGTTCATATTGGTGCTTAATCAAGGAGCTCGGGTGAACGAAATGCAAATATTCACCCTTTGATAAATAGTCATTCACCTTAAAGAACACAATCAGTATCAGCAATAGCCTGGTCATGGAGCATAGCAAATTTAAAATGGAAGATAGAGGACATTGCAGTGCTATCTTTTCAGCACACCAATATTTTTAGGTTAATGCAAATGCATATATATATATATATATATAGCTAAGTGGAAGGGACTTAGCTATATATAGGCGTATATAGCTAAGTGGAAGGGACTTCTAGGTATTGCTTACATTGAGTTGATTATTATGGTTCCTTTGCTTATGATGTTTTGCTCTAATTTCTAGCAGTGAAGAAAGTCTTAACAAAAAAAAATAAAAAGTGTACAAGGACTGGCCAAATAGCTCATCAGATTAAAGCACTTATAAGCAGGCACAAAGGCCAGGGGTTTGATCCATGGGCCTGCTATGCTGGCTCCGCCCCTGGGGCACTCTGAGAGAGCAATTGAGACTGTGTATGGTGGCACATGCCTGTAATCTCAGCTCTTGGGAGGCTGTAAACAAGCAGATCACTAACAGTCTGATCTGTAGACCCTTCCTTAAAATACAAAAAAAAAAAAAAAAAAGGAAGATGTATAAATCCTTCCTTCAAGAGCTCATGGACTAATTGAGTCAGGAGGTGTCATTGGTAGGGCATGGCAGTGCACGTCTGTAACAGCACTCCAGGGGCATGAGAAGGGTCAGAAGACCCAGCTCAGCCTGAGCAATTTGGCAATTTACAAACATTTTTTAATCTTTTACTTATTTATTTGGTACAGGGTTTCACTACCAGCTTAGACTCTTAGTGATTCTCCTGTCTCAGCCTCCACAGCACTGGAATTACAGGTTTGCACCACACCTGGTTCCAGAGCCAACACGGCATGTGGTACCAGGGATTGTACCTGGGTCCTTACACTTGCTAGGCAGGTGCTTAGACCACAGCGCTACCTCCCCAATCCCAAATTAGCAATTTAGATACTGCCTTAAAAGTAGAAAGAAAAGAAGGAAGGAAGAAAGGAATCTACAAGTCTCTCAATCTAACTGATGTGGAATTTCTTTATCTTCAAGATGGAGGGCCATATGTTTTCATGCTTACATTATCCAGTATAATGACCAGAACACATTAAAAATCCAGTAGTTATTTATTTGGTACTGGATCTCATGGTAGTAAAGGATTAAAAAAATATTTTTGTAAATTGCTGAATTTCTCAGGCTGGGCTGGGTCTTTTGACCCTTCTCATGCTCCTGGAGAGCTGTTACAGAAATGCACTGCCATGCCCTACCAACAACATCTCTTGACTCTATCAGTCCATCAGTCCCTTGCAAACAAATTATTAATGTCCATTGTATCTCAGCTTTGAAAATGGTGTATATTTTCATGTAAATTTTACAGAGTAAAGGTTGCTTAACTGCATTCTAAATTACCTTTAGGTGACATTTCTTAGAGTAATGTAATGATGAATATGTATTTGTGAATAAATGCTTCTATGCCTTCTAAAATTAAAAAAAGGAAGGAAAGAAGGAAGGATGGAAGGAAAGGAGGGAGGGAGGAAGGGATGGAGAGAGGGAAGAAAGAAAGAAAGAAAGAAAGAAAGAAAGAAAGAAAGAAAGAAAGAAAGAAAGAAAGAAAGAAAGAAAGAGAAAGCAAGAAAGAAAGAAGGAAAGAAAGATAAAGCAAGCAAGCAAGCAAGCAAGCAAGCAAGCAAGCAAGAAAGAAAGAAAGAAAGAAAGAAAGAAAGAAAGAAAGAAAGAAAGAAAGAAAGAGATCTCTGCTGTGTCACATTATCAATGGTTACCTGCAAGTCTCTCAGTCTTACTGAGGTGGAATTTCTTTATCTTCAAGTTGGAGGACTATTTGTTTTCATGCTTACATTGTCCAGTGTAATGACCAGAATACATGAAATATGTTAATAAGTATATATGAAATTCATTGAGCATTTATTATTTAAAAGATGCTTTCCTAATCATTTTACATATATTAATGTATGGAATGCTCTTAATCCTTAAAGTACATGTTATATGTTAAAAAAATATAATGCCACATTGAGTATCATCTACTAATAAATCATCATCATTGATGAAGTCAGAGTGAAAACAGAGAGATAGTGGGTCATATCGAAAATCTTTGAACATTGCATGAGGATTTTAATTTCCACTCTTGGTGATCTTGAGAATCATTTGGAAGGTTCTGAATGAAGAAAGGATATGAACTGACTTTCATTTAGAGCTCATTCTAGCTGCTATTTTGAAAATACACTATTAGTACAGAGAAAATGTTGCTCAATAAAATGATGAGGGCCAGCAGTATGAAAGGAAGTGAAAAAGTTTGTGTTCTGGGTATATTTAAAAGCCCAATCAAGGGATTTTCTTGAAGATTCTGTGGTGGGGAAAGAAAATGAAAATGAAGGATGATTTAGGTTTTGTACTCAAGTAGCTAGAAGAATGGAATTGCCATTTACTGAAGTGTGTAGTATTGTAATTGGAGCAGAACTGAATGAAGAAATGAGGAATGCATGCCATAAGCCTATGTGCTCTTTGTGGGTGACTTGGGAGCATGACTGAGCCCTGTACTTGGCCCAGTTGCCCCCTGGATATTTTCAGTTGCTGCCACACACATTACGGTTACTTTGTGCCATCCCTTACCACTCTCGTGAGAGGTGAGCTGGGCACCCAGGGGTCATAACTGCTTCCCTGGGGAAAGCAAACCCATGCTGCAAGGCCAGTGCTCAATGATGGCTACAGTGAGTATTGCTCTCTGCAGCAAAATGCAACAGAGAGAAAGGGAAGGAAAGCCATTCTAATTTGCACAGCTTAGAAACCTCAAAATTAGTGTTGCTTGTGTTCCAGAAATGAGGATTTTCTAAAATAATCCCTCTGTTATTGTCTCAGATCAAAATATTTTCACTAGACTTGGCTTACAAAGCAGATTTGATTAAAAGCCCAGGGCAGGCTAAAAATCATGATTATTAGGCTTTCTTTAGGTTCAAGATAACTTGTTACTAAAGCAACTGCACAACTTGTCCCTTCCTTGAAAATAATCTGTTGCTAGACTAAATCACTAATCATTCATAGATACCTAGAAAAGACTGAACTCCAGCTGTGTAGAACACTAAGTTATTTCTTGTATGAACAGTCTCTAGTCATGGGTGAGCATGTTTAAATTCCACCAACAAGTGAAGATAAGAGTCACACTGTAATTTCCACCATTGTCTCTTAGCTTTTAATCCTTATTTTACCGATGATACCATGTCAGAACTGAGATTTAAATCAGAGCCTCTTTGACTAAGCTTAATTGCTAACCTGAATAAAAAAGATTAAGAATGATTGGGAACTGAGTAGACAGAAGTGGAAGGAAATAAAGTATATGCCATCTTATGACATCATTCTTAAATTAGACAATGTTCTTCAGATGTTTTTGGAAAAACATTACAATAGACAATAACATTGATATAATAATATTTTCCACACTACTGAAGAAAAATGAGTGATGTAGTAATAAGAATTATGGTCTTTTTAGGCAGACACATCTGGAAAAGATGCTGATGGTGATTTTTAGTAATTTGACCTTGGTACATCATTCATTTTGCTGAGCCATAAAAAGTCAAAATGTTTCAGCTGACTTAAAAATTGTTTTTAGGCAACAGTTAAAAAAAAACTTTAACTTAAAATTTTATAGAATTGAGCGGAGTGCTGCTTATAAGAAACATACCTTTGAAAAGAAAATTCTAGACATATACAATGAAGCTACCTAAAAGTCAAAACAGAGCTGGGGAGATGGCTCAGTAGAATAAGTGCTTGCCTGGCAAGCACAAGGTCCTGAGTTCAATCCCTGATATCATCAAAAAATAAATAAATCCCTAAAGTAAACAAGCTCAGTGTATAAAAGGATTTTTCTGATTAAACTATGTTGGAAAATATGACTCAAGGCTAAAGCAAAATAATAATAATAATAATAATAATAGGAATAATAATAATAATAATATTACCAATATGTAATATATATAACATTTCAAAACGAAAGAAATTAAAAGTAGCCAGGCAGGCACTTATTCCACTGAGCTATCTGTCCTACACAAACTAAAGAAGAAAGGGGATATTTATAAATAAAGGACCATTTTGTAGTGGAAATATATATATATATATATATATGTACAAAATACTTAGAATAGGTATACAACTACTAGTTCAATGATGTTTAGGTAAGATATCATGTACTAATAGTGTTTACACAAGATATCATGTCTGCCTCTTATACTATGAATATGTACTATGAAGACAACAATATGCAATGTATTAATTATTGTAACTGTCCTACTAACCTGTTTTGAAACTGTCTCATTGCTACTTTTTTGTGTGTGTGTGGAACTGGGGATTGAACTCAGAACCTTGCACTTCAGGCAAGTGCTTATTCTACTGAGCCATCTCCCTGGCCCCTCATTACTACTTCTTTCTCAATAAAATCAACTTTTAAAAAGTAGCCAGTTAGTGTTTCCAGGGATTTTTTTTAACTGAAACTGATTCTATGCCCTTATTTATCATTCCAGCCAGTCAGCCCTTGCTAACCTGATGGGCCTATGTACTAACAAAAGAAAGGGAAAGAAAGGAAAAATGCAGACAGAATGACTGAAAGAAAAAAATCCTCATCTCATGGAACCAAGGAGTCCTGCAACAGTAACTCATAGGGTCTGAGCACATAGTGGAAACAGGCAGTGTGAGCTTGGATGCCTTGTGCTGTGGGGTGGCTGCTCTCACCCCTACCATGAAGCCTCATGGTGGAAGAAAAAGTAGAGAGAAATACCAGAGAGCTGCCATCAGCCGCTCTTCCACTGGGAGTCAAATGGGAAAAGCGTGGGTTTCCTGCAGGCTGATGGGCTGTGTGGGCAGCGTGAACTTTGCTGTCTTTAGACACCATCTGGAGGGCAGGCATCAGGCACAGCAGCAAGAGGCAGCAGGCAGGAAAGAGGAAAGAGAGGCGAGGTATTCAGGGGACTTTGCACTAGAGCTTCTCCATCACGAAAGTAACATGGACGGAGGATGGCCTTTTAATCCCACCAAGAGTCTTTCTGGAACTGCCATGGGATATGCTTGAGATAAGAACATCATTAAGGTCATCAGAAAAAAAGAACGGTAATTGAATATATTCTTTTTTTTTTTTTTTTTTTTTTTTATCAGCCAGGTAGTTTTTAAGTTGAATATTGTAAGTGATACAGGGAAGTAAAACTCCCAACCTGACCTTGATGAGTTCGTGTTCTCTAAAACCAAAGAATGAATTTTAGGAACAAACGGAGGTTGAGGAAAAAAACCTTATTGGATAGAAAAGCTTCTGTCAGAGAGGGACAGAAGGGGAGCCCGAGCGGGTTGCCCCTTGAATATATTCTGAAGGCTGTAAAAAGAAAAAGTTCATTTCCAGTTTGCACTTCATAACTTAATCAGTCCACCTACACTGGCTACCACGGTAAAATGGAGTTGGCTTAAAACGATTAAAGGTCTAGCACACAATGAAGGTTAATGATGAGCAGCTCCATAATGAATGCCTTAAGGTAAAAATGTCATAGCAATAACATGAACTCCAGAGCCAGGATGCTTGGGTTTGGATTTGAACTGACCACCCTGAGCAAGTTATTTAACTTACGTCCATTTCCACAAGATCTTCTTCAGCATCTTCTTGTAAGAATCAAATTATTCAATAAAGTAAACATTTTAAACAGTGCCATGCACACAGAGCACTGGCTAACTGCTAATCAGCAGTAGAAATGTTATTAACAGAGAAACACAAAAACGCAACTGCAGTTGAAAGCTTCACAAGCACACTCTCAATTTTCAACTGCTTAAAATAATATGTACAAAAATAAGTAATAAATGTTTGAAGGATTAGAATAATCACTATGAGAGAAACTATGACAAAGAAATAATGTAATAAACCTGAGACACAAATTTTGTGAACCCCCTGTTTAGAAAGCACAGCAAAACGGTAAGAAAATAAACAAGTGACAAAATGAAAAGATGTACATTATACAGATGACATTGTCAGTATCTGCTTGAGAATAAATGAAAATTAAATGAGAGCCTTTTAGTATCTGACAAATTATTTTAAAATGGGAAGCTATGATCTATATTAGCTCACTCAAAGAGAGTGTCACTCAGTCCCTACAAAAACTGACCCAGAAGATCTGGGAAACAATTGCGAATACAAATCAGAGAAATTTGAGACCATCTTAAAATGATTCATAGCAGCAACTAAAGTCGTCTCAAAATATGGTAATCCTTGGTCTCAAAAACAATATTCTTGGAATTAAACTAAGATATAAAGGTATATGAAATATATGGTACAGACAAAAATATTTAACATGGTATTAGTGGTCTGGCTCAGCGGCAGCATGCTTTTCTATACAGTAGACCACAAGTTCGATCTCTGGTACAGAAAAAAATTACAATGTTACCTTGTTTTATAAACTTAATTTGTTTTAAACTTTGGGGGAAATTGGATGCATTTGTGCTTCTGTGGGGAAGATTACCATATCATGTAAGTCAACAGATGTGGACTTTGCAAATGGAAGCAGAATTTTGTTGACTATCTTCCGTATGAACCAAACTGTTGGCAAACAGAAGCATTTGTGAAATGAGATACTAACTGTACTACAAAAACCTTAAATATCCATAGATAAAGTACTGAGATACATAAACCTTTTGGTATGTCGAGTGTTCGCTTAAAATCATGCTCTCAAAATGTCCTTGGAAACTTCTTTATTCAGTTAAATGAAAAAAGATTCAAATTAGGAAAATTAGCATTTCAATTATGAAAAAAGTTAATAGCGCAAACATGAAAGGTGAACACAAAGTTCACGCACAGGCAGGTAATACATATTATTTCAAGAATATCAATCATTTTGCCCTAATTTTATTTTTCTATAATTTTATGTATTTCTGTAAAGGTATGCTATTTATAAGCTGAACAACTATGCTGGAATTGAAGTGTCAAATAGCACCAGAGAATCTGGAAGCCATAACATCCCACAGCCAGGTTCTCTGCTCTAAGCTAGTGCTCCGAAGTGACCTGCAATTCAACAGGTATGACCGTGTTTGGTCTACAGTGTCTTCTGTGAGGGTAAGTAGCTTGTATTGTGCTAGTGCATTGGAACTGTGCTTGCTAGACTAGTTTACTGCATTTATTTGTAAGATAAATATTTGGCAGGGATTCGTAGCTCTTCCAGGTGAGGTGCTGTGGTAGAAAAGACGTATTCTTGAGCCTCAGTACCCACTTGCCGTACTATTTCAGTTTCACTTGCCTGTGACACACAGATTGAATGTTTTCATTAGTCTGAACCAGGATCCTTTGCCTCCTAAAAGTTTTTCTTGTTCTTTCCTGTCTTGTCACAGTTTATTAAAAGCACATTTTGTTCTGTAGAATTAGATTCCCATATCCTTGCTGTGATGGGATTTTGGTCTCTTCACCTGAGAATTGTAGATCACAGGATAATTCAGTAATACTTTAAATCAAGGAATTTAATAAAACTGCTATGTTGAATACAATTTAAAGGTGGCCTAAAATGGATTACTGCAAAATATGTGTCTCCTAGCTTCTAGAAGACTGAACACTTATATGAGAGAAATCCAAATTCAAACTTTAAGAAGTATACACATAGACTTAAGCAAACACATATAGTTACATATCTATCATGTGAAGATAATTCAATCAGAATACTATTTAGTTAAAAGGAAATGACAGAGTCCTGAACTCATGTTTCATTTTCCTTCTCTTTTTTGTACCACCCTTTCTTTTTTCTCATCTCCCTCTCTTGCTCTGACTGTATTAACTAAGGAAAGAGGTGAAGAGAAAGAAGCAGAATTCTTAAGCTTTATTTTTATTTGCATCAAGCCAAAATTAAGTTATCTAAAGTTGTCAATTATGCTTATTTGTGAAAGCCTGACAGGATGTTTTCTCTCCATGTGACTATCCTTAGACACACTCTGCATTACCGATCATTTTTCTCTGTGACCCCATAATCGCCTTGATCAGAAAAGTTGGAACCCACCTGAGTTACATGATGTTACAGTGCATGTTTTCCTATAACCTGAGTCCTCACTAACCTTGAAGGCTAGGGCCAAAATGTTGGCTGCCCTTGCAGCCCTTCTTTTTCTCTGATTTTTGGTCTCCAAATTTAGGTTAGGGACCATGTATAACAGCAAATATTTTGGGGCAGTCCTTGAAAAAACAAGTATGTATCAAATTATTCAGGACCCTTCTTACTTCTCAGGAGATATCCCTATCCCCCATTCTTAGTGCCTATTCCTTTTCTTGTTATATAGGTCTTGCTTTATCTTGGTCTTAACCATCCATCAGAAAAGTATAAAAACGAGATATAAAAAGTAAAACCATATTAATATGCTGAGCTGTAAAAGGCTCAAGTCAACAATTTCTGACATTGCCAGTTTGATGGATAACCCACTAATATTATGAACTACTGGACTACATTGGATTATTTTACTGAATTCATGCACCTACAATATTTAAATGTCAATGGAATACCCATCTCTGATGAGACTAAACAAAGAAAAGGGATACAAACGAAGGACCATTTTGTATTTTTATACACAAAATAGGACATATATACAGCTACTTTCTCTTAATTCAGTGAGAAGAAAGATTTGTACTAATAGTTTTTGGACAGGATATCATGTCTGCATCTTGTACTATGAATAACTACTATGAAGACAAAAATATGCAATGTATTAATTATTAATCGGTTTTGAAACTGTCTCATTGCTATTTGTTTCTCAATAAAATTAATAATTAATAAAAGAAAATTAGAAAAAATTATGCTTATTTGCTTATCATAAAACATATAAGTATTTGTAATCTCTCACACTTCACCCATTTTCTAAATAATGTACTCATAGAAAAATTATAGCTTTGAAGAATTTTTCAAATATCAATGACATATCTTTATTTTATTTTAAAGAACATAGAAAATAGTTAAAAATTAGAAACAACACAGAATTTCAAAAAATAAGATATTGGGAATTCAGCAATGGTTGTTATATTGCAAATTGTTGTCTGCAAACTACTTGTTCAGATTACCATACATAAGCATGCAGATTGCTCCAAAAATTAAGTATTCACTGTCCCTTTCAATATATACAAGATATTTAAGATAATTGTATGACTGATTTCTGTTGGTTTGTTGAAAGTAACGTGTTTCTTAAAGTCCTGAAATAGACAAGTCAATTATTTCAAGCCTGTAACAAAAAAATATTTCACATTTAGTGAATCTTTTTTTAGTATTATTTATTTATTTTTTAACCAGATTAATTTATTCATTTATCATGAAATATACAGCATTCAGTCAGATTAAACCAATGAAATGCCTTTTAAATCTTGTACATGAATAATATATTACATTTGTAAATTGTCAGTCTCAGCATCATCTTGATTAGTGAGCAACGTGAATATATTGTAGTATCTCATTTATAGCTAAGGCAACACATCTTCTAAAATCTGTTTCTATTGAGGTACAATGACTGGAAGGAAGGTCAGGGCTGGAGAAGGACAAAGAGATCTGTGTCAAGGTCCAGCAATAGGCTGGGTGGTTTTCTTTTTAGTTGTGATTACTCAGTGCTCCTCTGATGAGATGATAGGTAGAGACTGTCTGTCTAGAGGGAGGAGGCAGGCCCAGGGCCCTTCAGTTACTGGACTATCTGGGAAGTTGAGTCTGATCTCTGGGGCATGTCCCTCAGAGTACAGTCTCACTTCCAGTGGCTGCCTTGGCAGTCAGGGTATGGCTTGTGGGCTTCTTAAGGCAGGCCCTTTTATGCTGCCCTGGCTTCTTTTCTTTTCTTTTCTTCTTTAATTTTTATTTTATTGAAGTACAAATATCAATGAGACAGTTTTAAGATAACTTGACAAGATGGATTTGATAAATTAATACATTGCAAACTATTTTCATAACATTTTGGTATCATAGAAGGTGCATACATGATATTATGCTTACAGACATTATTATAGCATATGTCCCTTATCAGTAAATTAAGATAGTGTAGCTGTTTGCGTATCTTATTTTTTATACTTGAATTACATCAAAAATTCAATAATTAATTCTTTCTACCTTGTTATTTTCCTAGCGTTTGTCCATAGTACTAGATGCCGACATAATATCCTGTCCAACCACCCTTAGTGAAAATCTTGCCTCTCATAGAATTATGTAGAAGCATGGCGTATCTATGCCAACTGTACTGTCCATACACACACATCATGATTCTTCCTTTCTATACCCCTTCCTTTGTCAAAGATGGGCACTCCATTGTCAGTCAACTAATTTAGGTGCCTGAACTCGATGACATCCAGCAGAAAAGCATAAAAATGAGGTATACACCACGGGGCCATAATAAGTTGAGCTGTAAATGGCTATGGTCAACAACTTCTTCAGATAACTCATGATTATTGTGGAATGCTGGACTGTGTTGTATTGTGTCATCGAGTACAGTTAGTAAATCTTTATGTCATCTTCCAAGTTAGTCCATTTCTTGGTCGCTCAGTTGTTTCATAAAGAACAGTAACAATTTTCCCTTAAAATACAATAACTATTAAACAAGCTTCAGTGTCAATATCAAGAAGAAAACAAAAGGAAAGAAATAATTATCACTAAAACTAGTAAATGTCATGTCATACATTTGTCCAACCATATATACCAAAAGGAACAAGGAAAATTTCAATAAAATTAAACTATATTGCTCATTAAACTATTAATAAGCAATATTGGACAGTTTGAGGATTTAAAGAAATCAGAAGTCAGAATAACATGGATAATTCTCATATAAAATACTTTCCCTGTAAAATGAGCCAGAAAATGTCACTTCAATATTATGAAAGCAGACTAAGTATTTGTAGCCACAATACTTAAGACCACAAATATTCCAGATTCTGACAGATTTTGGAATAGTATTGCTTACATCGTGAAATAGTTTCAGGGTGGGACTCATCCAAATCTAAATTTATTTACTCTTGTATGCACTTTATATGAATAGACAAAGTGATTGTTTGGTTGTGGTGTCATGTTGCTGATCAAAACATTTGGATTTTAGGTCATTTGTGTATAGAATTTTTGGATTAGGAATATTCACCTTACATTATGAAAAAAATATAAAGATGCTCTTATTTTTTCTTTATCCTCAGTGGCTCAGTAATGGAAAGTTTAAATGTCTTACTATAAAAAGTAATCAAGTTAGAATTTTCTTTTCCCCTCCTATTTTGTTGATCATATTTCTTTTCCTAATGCTTAACTATTTTATTTCATTCATGAAACAAAATAAATTTGACTCTACAAAGCAGAAACATAAGAAGCAGAAGAGAAGGAGGAGGAGGAGAAAAATCATGATAGTATA